>JBBPTY010000228.1:0-24070 GCA_038094335.1 Tylopilus aff. striatulus | reverse complement strand
AAGGCAAGACACGGGGTAAGTTTTCCTCCGACCGTCAGTCAATTGACCAATAAGCAAATGCGGGCTTCATCTTGGTTTTGACTCGGTCGTCGATTTGCCAGCAACCATGGCCCCTGTTTCGGAACACGTGTCAGCATGCAGATGGTATGAATGCGTAGGTCAGACGAGGCCAGACAACTCGCCGACAATCGGGTGACGTGTCATGATCACAACGAGCTGAAGTTTTGGTTGTGAGCGCGCAGATCTGTATAACAAGTGCTTAAGTTGGTATGTCCACGCTCATCATACCTGGACACCGTTTCACGTTCAGTTGCAGCTGATGAGTAAATCTGCTTTATAAACCCACGTAACTAGACGGCGGATTCATTGGATTAGAGTCACTGGCACGCAGGATGGCTTGATAGTGACTCGGTTATGACATGTGATATTGCTCGGGTGTCTTTGGAACAAGGCAGTTTGACCTGCAGCGCGCAAGTTCAGTGCAAACTCGGTGAACAAATCTCAACGCATACCAACACAAATGTCAATCAGATGACAACTCAACATTGTATCCGCTTTGCATTCGGGGTTGAGAAGTTCCAGAGCCCAAGTTCCGGGATTCGACGAGTAAGTACTAATTGGTAGCCAGTGCTATCACCAAAAAGGATTAGCTAGCGGGCACCTACTGGTAACCGGCTCTCACGTGATGGGCGCTTCGGGGTGCTTTTACACATGGTGGTGAAACCCTAATGCATTGATTGGCTATGCAAAAATAAGTGTGCACTACGCAATGATGAACACCGGGAAGGATCTGCTAATCTCCCCTAACACAACTTTCATGTTCCCCGCTAGGTTGAAAAACGCAACACGGTGTTACAATACACCGCCATAGTAGGAAACTTTACGAGTGTTCTGGAGCTTGACTGTCTCCTTTGAGGTCGTTGCGGAGTCATGGTCAATCGTGATCGGAGATAAACTGCCCGGGGTTTTTGAACCTCAATAAGGAGGAGCCACTGGTGTGCCAACACTAAGCAGCTTTCCCCTGACGCTGCGGGAAACTTGAGGTGACTCATATGGGGAATAATATGCGGAGGGCCGGCTTGCGGCTTTATTTGTAGCGGTTGCAGTGTGAGAGATACACCAGCTCGTCAAGCTACGCAGAGTGCACCCACCAGTGAAGCGTGTACTAGGAAAGTCACTTTCTACATCCGCCTTGTAAGCTGTGTGCTAGCACATATGTAAGTACGGACTCGGGCATCGATGCATAGTAGAAGGAGAAGACAAATAAGGTCGAGCTGAGGTATAACACCAGCATTCCAGACGGAACGACTGAAGCAAACATAGAAGTGTTCTGGTGAGGAGCGACTCGGGAGGGAGCGCAGATAAAATGGGATCGAAGCGATACGCACCCGGACCAAGAGATCGCACCAGAGGAGTTCTGTGTGAAAGGGTGGTTGAGACGCTCATTGATCAGGACCAGTCATGCGAGATCGCGCTGCTGGCAGTGACTTTCTGTCAGTGGGCCCAACGGTTCCCTCACGTCACACATAGTTGCTGTGGCCAGGGTTTACCATATCGAGGACGAGCAGACTATGGGCGTGTTGGTGGTTTCCCTGGCCTGTGGGTTCGCAAAGATAAATGTGGAGTTCACGGAGACGCGAGTTACGCCGAGGGCCCTGCGCGAGCTCATAGTGTCATGGAGCGATCCGGGGCCAGATTTTTGAGCTGGCAGGGACGGAGGCGGCACCAGTAAGCAATGTCGTTGGTAACTACGAGTTGAATCTGTGTAACGACGGAGTGCCAAGTAAGGCGGTGGCATGCGGACCACTGATGCCGCGGTGTTGACTAACTGGATGGAGACAACTCCAAGTCAAGGAAATGGTTGATCACGTAATTTGCAATGGGATCCATAAGAACGTGTAGTCAGCCCTGGTTGAATCTAATATTTCTCTCTCCCTCATGGGCCTCCTCCAAATACTCAATGCACCCAAGAGGAAACCCTGGGGTCTCAAATGGCGCTCGTCCGTCTTTTTTGTCACCTTTGGTATGTCTGTCCCTCGCGCCATGTTCTCCTGCTCACCCCACTCCAGCCGTCGGCGTCGGTTTGTATCTCGCCTCTTCCGCACTGCAGTCTCGTCTCATCCTATCTAGGCATCACCACCGATCTCCTCGTGTACTCTATCATTATACCCGTCATGCCGTTCCAGCTCGAACGTCTCAAGTTCCGGTATCACTCGGTTTCCGCTCTCACTGGCTGGTTGCTCTTTGCATACGTACGTCGTCCACATTAATCACCCACCATACCCTCACTTACCGTGAATTAGTCCATCGGGCTGGTTCTCTGTACGCAACACTGTCTCTCTTCTTCTCCCACCCTCACCGTTCTTTAGCCACAATTCCTATCGCAATCTTTGCAGAAAAAAGTTCCTCGCGACGTACTCCCCTCGTCATCGGTCTCCTCGCTCTCATAGCTGCTCAAGTCCTCCTCCAGGAGGCTCCAAACTATGCCGTCATGGCTGTCGCGCGTGTCCTCCAGGGTATCAGTTCTTCCATGATCTGGGTCGTTGGTCTCGCTCTCCTGTAAATTCCTTTCTTCACTTCACCTCTCTTTTTCTCATCCTCTTCCCAGTTGCGACACCACACCGGAGCACAAAGTTGCCAGTCAGTCTCCTTTTCTGCTGTCTGACCATCTTGAACAACTCTTTTTACCTAGAGCAGCTTGGGTTCGCAATGACAGGTCTTTCCATCGGGTAAGTCTCCAAGCTCTTTGCGATCATCCCACCTGACTTTCCCAAGCCTAATGGTTGGGACGCCCGCGGGGGGGAGCCTGTATGCTAAATTTGGATTCCGGGCACCATTTGTCTTTGGCGAAATATGCGCCTTCGTTGATCTTCTACTTCGTCTCCTCATCATTGAAAGGGATGTTGCAGTCAAATGGGGTTACGATCCAGCCACGGGTAAAGACATCAACGTTGTCACAGACCTGGAAGCATCGACTGCGATGCCTCCGTCATCTGACCTCATAGTATCTTCCCAAATGGAACTCGTTCCAACCCCACTGTCACCAGGAGATGCCCAAGCTTTAGTTGATCCCAAACAGGATTCAAATACCGGCGATCAGCTCATCCGTAAACCGCTTCCACCGCTTACTGTAGCACGCCTGCTAGGGCAATCTCCGCGCGCCTTGGTTGCGTTGGCGATGTCTTTGATTTACGGGTATGTTGTTCTGGCGAGTTGGACTATGGCGGTGTTGAGTCATGTCCTTTTTAGCACCGTCAACAGCATGCAGGAGCCCACTCTTCCACTCCACTTGCAGGCCGTATGGGGCTACACCTCCAAGGAGGTTGGTTTGGTGTACATGGCAGGTCTCGTGCCCGCTTTGATCTGTGCGTACCTTTTGGTAGTTCCTGACCGCAAGTAACCAACTGCGAACGTTAGCATCGCCTTTGGCTGGATACTTTGCCGATCATATCGGTTCAGACTATATCACATGCATATGTCTACTTTTGACTCTCCCTTGGTGGATTGTCTTGGCCCTCAGAAAGACTATTGCTTTATTTATTGTTGCGCTCGCCTTGCAAAGTAGGTCACTCATCGACATCCTTGCTGGTGGACCTTTATCTTATGACCATTATCTAGGTTTCTTTGTATCGGGTGTAGTTCCTCCGGTCACAGCAGAGCTAGCAACCGTTTCTCGGAGGATGCCGGGTGTCGGATGTAAGCTTAACCCTACCTCCACGTTTCATCAACTGATTATGATGCCGCCGTATTTCAGATGCCCATGTCTATGGTGCTTTTAATCTAGCTTTTGGCATTGGTACAGCCGGTGAGGGTGATTGTTTATATTGGCTCTGTTACAATATTGACGGCTGGGATAGTGGGTCCTATTATTGGCGGACAGGTTCGTGTCCAAGTCCATTTTAGCGAGACATCTCATGGAACTTTCTACAGGTTTACGGAACCGCAAAACATGGTTGGACCGCGGTGTGCTGTATAACGGCCGCACTTATCGTGATATGCATCGTACTCGCATTTTGTTATACTGGTAATGAGCCTCTGCTGTCCAAGATAATGCGGCACCAGAACTGGTCGCAGGCATCGCTGGAGATCAAGACGTTTAAAAAGCGGCAGAACGCACAAGCTCCAAACACAACGGCGGCGGACTCTTCATGAACGTTAATCGTATACCATGCATACATACCATATTCGACCTTGACACAAGCAGAAATCTTGGGCATTGGACAATTGATTCATAATAATCGTAGCGATACCGATATTATATTATTGTAACATGGAACCGTGTGCTGTTGCATTAGAGTTTGGTGATACATAGTTTTGATTGACGGCAAGCGCACGAATGACTTGACTTGTGTCGACCACTCACCACTTGACCACGCAGAGTCTTACACAACCTGGCATGGACTCTCGTTTCGACTCGGATGCTCGCCGGCCCACTCTGACGGCATACCACCAGGCAGCAAGCGAGGGTGACACTGTTCCACCACCACAGTCCGCCTCCACCCAAAGTGCTTTGACAGGCCCCATCTTGGGTTCTCAAAGTTGGGACGGCCTCAGGCGAGCCTCCGTTGCGCTCGATACTGCGTACGAGCGGATCAACTCCCTTAGAAACAGCATCAACAACATGTTGAACCGCATCCCGCCAGACGCTGCTGGCACTGGAACACCTCCGACAAGTAGCAGCACAGATACCAGCGACACCCAGCCACCCCATTCCCTCGACAACGACGCCGACATCCGCCCGCCTCATTCCGCGCTCGTCCTCTCCGGGGAGCAGACGGTGGAAGAGCTGAACCTGCGGGCTGCGAGGCTGCGTACGCTCATCCCCCTCCCTGCCCGACAGAGACTCGAGGAGTTTGAGTCCAACAGCAGGAGCACTCCGAGGGGGGAGTTTGCATGGGACACGTTCTCGCACACTCACAGCGATCGACCAAGGCCAGATAGAAACGATGCCCCTCCGGTCCCGCACCGGCACCGCGCCCCACCCATGCCAGATCTTATCCTACCACGCGTCCGACATCCTGCTGATCCACGTACTGCCCCTCGACGAGACACCCAGAATACCAATCGTGATGACGCGAGCACCATGATCGGAAGACGCGTTGCTGCACGCCTGAACGCATCAGAGGGTCACGGCAGTCTCTCGTCGCGTCTCACGTCGTCGCAAATCGAGCGGCGATTGCAAGCCCAAACAGAACAGGTGGCACGGGAGCTAGAGAACATGACAGAACAGTTGGCTGCCTCGAGGTCCAGAAGAATTGAGCTGGCTTCTTCCAGGGTGCGCGGTGATAATGCTGCCACCGCTGTTCAAGAAAACGGGGTCTCGCAGACTGGGACGAGCGCCGCTGTAGCTGGTGACTTGAGGATGGTACCTAGCCCGCCCGTGGGTGGACGTCCTCCCAGACCCGCTCGAGAAGTTTTTATCGACAGTGCAGCACGCATCGTTCTTCCACAGCAGATATCACGCACATCATCCGATGGCACACCTATAGACGAGCCTCCTGCTCGCCGTAGCCTCTCCGCAGCCTTTAGGGAGCATATTTCAACGTATCGGGAACAGGTGCAATTTGCGAATACGCCTCAAGACACGCCTCGACATCTCGCGAATGCACCTGAGGTGCGAGGCACGCTCGTCAATCTCCTTGCGCGGGACTGGGACGAACAGCCCCCGGCCGCTCATCAAGCTGAATATGGCCGGCCTAGTGTCGAACTCAATCGGAGAGAAGGGACGTGGATCCAATCTGATCCATTACCTCCCGCAGGACAAGGCAGACGTCGGCGAGGTTGGAGTGAGTCCCTTTCTTATCGGGACACCGCCTCAGGTCTGACACGTCACAGCTCGGCTCAATGCTGATGGTGATGAAATAGAGTCTGAAGAGGACGACAATGTGTCGCCACATACCCGTCGCCTACGCATGCGCTTTTCGTATGGGAGGCCCAACCAACCGGCGACGCGATCCCAGACGGTCACCATCGAAGACATCCTCTGGCGGACGTCCGGCAGTGACAGTGAAGCAGACCTGCTGTCACCTGACGCGACCGAGAGCTGTCAGTCGCTTTTCCAGGGCTCCCCCCCACGCCCTGCGTTCCGCCACCCATACCCGCTCCCGACGCCCGCGGAAGACATGCTGATACACCCTACCACGAAAATGTCGCAAGAACCACGCGGAATTTCTGTGTCAAAACGTGCCAGTCTAGCTGGTAGGTGAAGTAAGCCTGGACGTTTGGTTTGAGTTGTACCTCAATTACGATTTCGCTCCCGCCGTTTGTTCCCCCCCCCCCCCTCCCTCCATCTTGGCATTTTGATTGCGATGACACAGTCCTTGATCGAGTTATTCATAACTTACGCTCGTTAGGAAAAGAGGTCTCTTTACATTCTTCATAAAATCTACTAGATCCCCACTGTACCCCCCTTTCCCCTCTCCCCTAGATACTACCGTGCGAAAAATTGACCTTAGAAATAGTGGTGGCATCCTTTTTTCCCTCCTTTTTTTTCTTGTCACGCGTGTTGGCCCGTCTCATCCCTGCCGTTCTTTTCTTGGTCCGGTATCGCGGTCGAGGATGGGGCGGGTTCTTTCCTCTTCAGAAGAGCGGATCTTTTTTTTTCCGCTCGAGGCACCGAAGAGGTGGTTTGTCACGCAAGATCGGAATCCTGGCGGGTGCGGACAGTGGCCTTCCGTGGTATGTACGGGGGGTGTCGAGAACGGCGCCAGACATGCCACATTTTCACAGCTATCTACATCCTCGCCGCGTGCGAGGCACCCCACTTCAAAAACGTGACGCGTAATACATGTACCTCGTGGAACCAATGCTTGCAAATGCTGTGAATCGCATTATTCATGAACAGCAGCGGCGCGCTGTACAAGTACGTATGTATATATGATATGTGTGACTCTAAAGACGATGGCAAGGAAGGAGAAAAAACCCAGCGTTTAGCCGACTGCATATCAGTCATGACTGTGCAGGGGATGGCGTGGCCTGGTACGCCCCATAGTAGTTGGGCTGATACAGGCCGGCGGTGTATGCGCCAGCGGCGCCCGGCTGTCCTGTCACCATGTTCCGCATGTGGGGAGGTAAAGTCGGGGCAACGTAGCCAGCCGCGCCTGTGCCTGCGGGTGTCGCCCAGGTCCCACCCGCGGCCGGCTGGTAGGGCTTGGTTGGCGTTGCTGCCGTAACCGTGTTTGCCACTGCGCGCTGTCCTGGTGTCTGGGTCGCCGCACTAAAGAAGCCCGCGTATGACATGGGCAGCGCCGGCATCGTTGCAGCAGGTGTGGCGGCGGCGGCAGTGGGCTGCGGTGTCCCCTTGCGTGATCCGCTCGCGGACGTGCTTGTTTGCGTCTGGGGATTGTACTGATACCACGATGAATAAGTGGAATAGTATGGTGTCGGCTGTCCTGGCTTGTATTGGTAGCCCGTTCGGTAGGGCGTTGCGTAGTTGTAGGGATAACCTGCATATGCCTGGGCTGCGGCGGAAGCGGCAGAGGCTTGGGGAGCTGTGGGCTGTGCGGGGGTTGATGTATGGGTTGGCGGGGCTGGTGAGGCTGCAGGAATGACAGTCGCTGTCGACTTGATGTAGAGGGTCGAGTCATCCCGAAGGGCTGTCGAGTGTTCTGCAGGCAGAGTCCCTTGCCAACCTTGAGTGGGAGCTATCGGTAGGGTCCGCTGTAATTTATGAAGGGCAGAAGGTGATGGAATAAGAGGTGCATCGTCCGAATTGGACGATCGTGGCCGGAGAGACGTGAGAAGGCAAAGGGAGTCAAGGATTCCCTGAGCTGAAGTGAACATTGAGCATGGATACGAAAAAGGTCGTCAAGGATGGGGGACTGACCGGTATCCCACTCTTCTGACCCTTCTTCAACAGGAGTAAACTCGCCCGGTTTGGATAACCGTCGGTTTTGAAGTTCCTCAAGGCGGTTAAGCGCGCTAGCATTTCGCTCAAGCAGTTCGTGCACGGCTGCTTCAAGCTCAAGACTCCTCAGTGCTTGTTTGAGCAACGACACCTGATCTGGTGAGAAAAGCCCCTGAAAGGATTCTTCAACGTCAAGCACACTACTCTCTTTCGACGTGTCAATGCCGTTGGGTTGGGGGCACTCGACGACTTCATCAGAGGACTGTTGTGTGGTGAGTGTGAGCTCGCGCGACCACGTGCGTTTTCTGTCTTCCCATCTAGAGTAAATTTCACCCATGACGAAGCGCCCAACCTCGACGCCGTCTTGCTCGAATACGGGCGCAAAGTTGGCATAAGGGCCGTAATCCAAGAATGTGCCACAGCTGATGCGACGGGGGCCGGGCAGCTTCAGTTTGTACCCTGGGGGTTTCTTGGGGACGTAAGATGCCAAGATGATGGGGGACGGCTGTATCGAATCAGGTTCTAGGGGTGCAGGAGCAGAAGGGGAGGGTAATATTGCGACTAACTCCGCGTTTTCAGTCGATAGGTCCTTGAGGGGCTTGCTATCGGAAGGAACCAAGTCGGAGTTGAGGGAAGTCCACCAGGAGCCGAAGGGCAGACGTTGCATGAGGGCGTATTTCTTCGACCGGTACGAGTGAGCATGCTTTTCTGAGCGAGAGCGTGACCCGGAGTCGGGTGTAGAGGAATCTGGGGAGTCAGGAAGGATGGAGTCGATGTCGATGGGGATGGGGACGGAGCGGAGGGAGGCTTGGTCGAAGAGGGATGAGGCGAGATTGCAAAACCGGAGCTGCTGTGCTGCGGGGGAGGACGCGCGAGATCTCGGATGGTAGGATGCAGGGAAGAGGTTTTGGAGGCCGGACTAGGGGTGATGAGGTTTAAGAGAGATACAAGAAAACGCGAAGGACATACACGGAGGACGCGCAGGGGATGCTGAGAAGGATCTCTGAGGAGTGTGCGAAGAGAGTAGGAGGAAGACTGAGACTTTGACGTCGAAGGTTCCGCAATGTCAGGGGGAGGGAGTGGGAAGACGCGGTCGAGCAGGGCCTGAGAGTCGAAGCTGTTTGGGGGGTAGGTAGAGGCAGGAAGGGGAAGAGATGAAACTTACAGTTGGAGAATATCGAGTATCTGACGTGCGTCGTCGTCGCGGATGGGTACATCGGATGCGAGGTGCAAGTTTTGTAATTTTGTGGAGTTAAGATTGTCGTCGTCATTGTCGATGTTGTTCTCCTCCTTTATGCGGTGTTGTTTCTGTGTTGTGAGATCGTCGCTGTCTGGTCGTTTTCTTTTTTTTGTTGAAGATTTTGTTCTGGGCGGATCGGGTTGCTTGTCCTTTTCTTGCGTTGCTGAGCTTCGCGTTGCGCGGGCCATGACTTTACGGAAATTGTAGGCGAGTTCGGTGTGTCTACCCACTTTCAGTCGGAGTCTGCTTTTTTATTCTCAGACAACATGCCGACCGCGCCGTGCTCGTTGTCCGCCATGGCGTCTGCACTGTTGAGGGCGCAGCTGCGCTCGGTACCCGCCAACGGACACGGCGCATTCGTGCCACCCATACGCAAGGTCGTCCTCGAGTTTTGCCAGCATGGCCCATCCTCCGCCAACATGCGCATCTTCATCTCAAAAGACATGGAGCACGTCGCGCGGGACAACCCACACGTGGAATTCGTCGTCAAGCAGCGCAACGGCCACGAACCCATCGCGCGGGGCTTTTACGGTCGGTCGCGTCCACCCATGTACACGCTTGCACGACTGATGGTACCAGTGAACGGCCGCGACAAGGTGATACCGCTGCAGAAGCTGGAGGTGAACGGGATAGAGAGAAAGGTGCAGCTGATACTGGACTCGTCTGGGGCCAAGATCAAGCCGCTGAAGAAGGGACGGACGGTGGAGAGTACGAGCGAGTCTGTTCGGGGTATCTGGAGCGGACTGCACATCGACCGACCGTTTTTGGTGTAGCTATGTCATGTCAAAAAACACGCCTTCGCCGCATGGCTTGATCTTGTGATGCTTTTTTCTTCCCTCCTCTTCCTCCCCTCCCCCCGATGTTCCCTTCGGACGTTCAAGTGTACAAGGATTGGCTAGAAACTGACACCATCGTCAACGTACGTCCTGTTCTATTCCACCCTCAACCCACCCCAACCCTTGATCCCCAGTCCATCTCAGAATTCTCCCCCGTCATCTCTCTCACCGATCTCCCTGTGAGCGCAGCACTTCGATGATGGCACTCTCCTCCGCTGATCCCCACCGCCGTCGCCAGGATGTCATCCCAGAGGAAGACGAGTATCGTGCTATGCCACATAGCTTGAGACACGTCTTTGTTCGTCTCTTTCCTTACGTCTCCCATGTCACCCTCCTCTCATATTTTCCTTGTTCAGACACCCCCCTCTCTGGACCCTCCCGGTCGTCCCAGGAGCGTCCTCCTCGATCCCTCTCCCTACTCGAGACCTCGATGGTCGCCTTCCTCCGAGGGCAGCGCCGCATCCCGCGCCCGACACAGTGTTTCTTCCATCGGATCCTGCTCCACCATACACACTCACTCAGCACCACCGATCAAATCGATCCTTACCCGGCATGACTCTGGCATCTCTATGGCCACGACAACAACCCGTCGTAGAAAGAGACGCTCCCCTCCTTCCGTCAAATTCGTTGACGCGCCCACTGTCCACTACGACAACGCTGTCTATCACAACTCGCCTTCCCCTCGTTCTCCCCCTTCTCCTCCTTCAGAGAGACAAATGCCATTACATTGGTTCTCTAGGTTATGGAAAAAGTCTCCCCCTGCCCCACCACGTCCCTCCATTTCTGGTCCCTATCGTCTCTCCTACGCTGCGTCGCTGGTAGACGTCCATGCTTACCCTGCATCAAAACCAAAGCCTGGCAGGCTAAAACGGCTTTGGCAGCGATTGACTAGTATGATCAGGTGACCTGCGGGCAAGTACATGCCTCTTCCATTCCTCCCTTCCTCGATTAACACGACACCACCCAGTGTTTACTCCGCCGCTTAACTCTCTTCGGTCTTGTGCTCCCACAACTTCTCAGCCCATCGTAACAGCATCCCGGAGATTGAGAGCTGGGCTGCTTCAGCACGCATGTGTTTCATGTCCGCAATCTTGCACCGATTGACTCGGTGGCCCATCGCACGCCGCGCGTGTTCACCCTAGATGTAGCACTCCATCATTGCACACCACACATGTATCCTAGTTGTATTGCACACATGTATCTAGATCTGATAAGCATAGCGAAAGCGAATACACATGCATATGTTCAAGCAGCGGCTTTTCGTCGTGCTTTTTCTGCTTCCCACCGCGCGCGTATGAGCATTGCACCTTCGGCTCGTGATCGGACAAGTGGCGAGACGAACTGCATCTGCGCGGCCTGCAGGTGGGGCGGTAGTAGTGCATCGTTTCGAATAACCTGAGGACGTATTGAACGCAAGACACTTTCGAGAGAGTATATAGATTTACCGAGCCGATGGCGAGGAAAAACGAAAACGTCGCTGCACTGCTGAGCATGTACTGGGAGAGAGTCGCCAGGAATCCTCTAGGGCCAGCGCCATTTCTTTTGGTGGAGAACGACACCAAGTCCGTGTTGAGCCGCGTATTCTTGTGAGTGGACGGGCTATCTCACCTGAGGATACTATATGAACCGAAGATGAAGCCAATGGTAAGACCGACGCCTCCACCCATGAGGGCACCCATTCTAATCAACATGTTTAACCTCGAAGCGTCGAGGGTGTGGAGGAAACATACTTTACTGCGCGTTTCCAACGTCCGGCGCGTTAGAAAACCAATAGATTCAGGATAATTTAATTACCGCACGACTTACATTTCTGCCATACGGTTGGCTCTTGCGCGCGGGGAGCTCGTGCTGCCATGACGAAGGAATGAGTGGTTGACGAGTAAGGGAGGCTATGTAGAGTTGATTATGGTGTCCGCCAGAGTCCGAGTCAGACGTCCGGGAACATTTCATGGCTCATCACCTGCCGTCGTTCCCCAGCGCTCGACAGGCTCAAATCAGTGCGTGTGACTCAACTCTCTCCGCATTTCATTTGACTGACTGGCACAGTACGAGCAAACCAGAGGGACCTATTCCATGTCTTGTCGTTCAAGGAACAAGTCGATGCCGTGCTCCGTTCATGGCTGGGTGGGTGCTCGTCTCCGCATGTCTGTGGTACTTGTATCTCATACGACTAACAGGCACGCGATGGCTCTCGAGGTGGGACAAAGAGGTCGATCTCGTGCTCAAGTTGCTCTACTATGGTTTGACTGTCGGGCGAGGTTCGGAACACAGACCGCCGTGCTTTTCTGTTCGCTGAAATGATTCTGCAGCCATACAGACTCTCGGAGAAGAATATACCGACATCTGGCAACATTCTGCGTTTAGTGGTAAAGTGCCTTCCAGGGCTGCACGGATAGCACTTGTCCTTCTCCCAACTCTGCCCCCGTACCTCCTTGCCAGATGGGGGACCCGTCTCAGTTCTCTATCCCCTCGGATAGCTAGCACACTACGTGTACTGCCTACATGTCTTGAAGTGATTGCAGAGGTCAACCTCGCTATATTCTACCTTCGGGGCATGTATTACGACCTGACCAAGCGGATACTTGGTATCCAGCATGTGAATGCTCCGGTCTCTGTCACATGCAAAAAGAATGCTCATCATTGTCTTTCTCGTAGATCTCATCTACGCCGGAGAATCCCCACGTGCGCCCGCCATCGTATTCTCTGCTGGGAATCCTGATCTTCATCCGTCTCCTCTATCGCCTGATACGCTACCTGCGATCACGTGCGCAAGAGGCGACTGAGAAGTCCCGTGGAAAGCGCAGTCTTGACGAGTCACGGGAGATGTTTATCGATGACCGACTTGTCAGCACGATGCTCGAATGTGTGGATCCAGAAAACGTACCCGCGAAGCCTGCCGAGGAGGATGAAAATACTGTGTTGAACATTGGCGCTTTGGCCGCTCGAGCGAGGGCCAGTCGCAAGTGTACGCTTTGCTTGGAAGAGAGAACGGATAGTTGTGCGACGGAGTGCGGACACTTATTCTGCTGGAATTGCATTGTGGCATGGGGAAGAGAAAAGGCGGAGTGTCCACTGTGTCGACAGGCGTTGAATCTGACGCGGCTGTTGCCCGTTTACAACCTGTAATCTGACCGTGAACTTGAAAGCTGCATTCCGACGCTATGCAGAAAGCGGGACTCAGCATATTTGGCATGTTGCAGCCAAGAGGTCAGCGTCCCGCAGTAGCAGCCTACGTAGCTGCTTGATATACAGTACACTTGCTCATAATGCATACTACCAAAACCTAGTTATTTTAGCCGAGAGTGTACGAAATCCTAATATGCATTATGAGATTTTGCTATGCATTATGAGCAAGTGTACTGTAGTGGCAATCCGAATTATGTAGGTGACTTCACAGATGAAAACGATGCTCGACACTTTCCAAGCTGTGCGTTACTATACCGTCTTCCAACGTGTGCGACGACGCTTACAGTTTAAGCCGCATCAACTCATGTAACTACGAGGGTCCTGAGGCAACTCAAAATCACGCGTCTTTTATCCAGAGGTACCATCCCTTCTTTCACCATGTACAACAGTTACTACCCCCTTCGGAAGATATGTCCTTTCGCAAATACGAGGATCGTCTCCGTGACAGGAGTCTTATACACGTGAGTGGCAAGCTCGTTACGACGATACCCGGTATGACCTAGGGGAAGAAATGTCCTCGAGGAGGAAAAAAACCCGTCCAACTCACATTATGATCACCTTGTCCGCTAAAGGTAGGAGGCCCTGAGTTTTCCTAATCCCATTGTTCTTTGAAAGGCCGTCACGGCTGATGAAACGAGCCGAGCTGATGCACGGGTGGAGTTCACCCCTTCTTTCTTTTGAACTTGCACAGAGAGCTCAATATGTCGCCTCTATCGAAGTCCGAAAGGGTGATGCCGGTCCTGCGGCAACTAAAGAATAGAATGCTGAATCAAACGTGTTCCAAGAACTCATTAGCAGTGTACCCTAGTATATGGAAAAAAAAACATGACAGAACACTGGATTGTCGTTTCGAGTACATATTTGATGATCGATGGGCCCTGGCCATGGGTGAAGCCAAGCGTCCTGATCAACTGTTAATTGCGGCTTTGATGCATCGATCGTGGAGCAGTTCCGGATCCGCAGAGGGCTCTGGTAGTTTCTGCAAGGCAATAGGGTCATTATTTTTTCGGAGGGATATAAAGAGCTCAGAGTCCTTGTAAAACGAAATGAAGGGGGGTTTACCTCATTGAGGCTGATATTATACTTGACCAGATTTAACAAATCGAACGTAGGGGGCTATGCTTGCACAAGCGACTACTGGTGCAGAGGAGGCAGTGACAGATCTGGAGGACACAGGGGAATAATTGGGGATGCGAGAAGATTCATCAGTCGCAGCAAGCCCATTCCGGAGCCATCTTAACCTCGGCTATGCGCATAATTTGCAGGAGCGACGGACTGCCATATGCAGATTCACCTTACACCCTCATCGGTAAAGCATGTTATCTTTGCCTTCCTAGAATCCCGCAGGCAAAATTGAGAAAAGATTCATGTTAATAGAGTAGACCAAATCGGAGCAACCCGAAACGTCGTCGAGTGCAGAACTTGAACAGCCTATTGGCATATACTCCCTAGTTAAGTAGCTGATCTTTTGCTGACTGCTGTATTCTCTTCCAGTTTGATCACCAGTAAGAGTTCAATTTGCCTCGATGAGGCATCTTAAAGAGGTCGAGGACGCACCACCGTGGCCGGTCTGTAGTAATTCCAAACCTATCGTATTAAGCTCACACGATTCATACGATCTGATATGAAAATTTCACCGTCTACTATGTAGGAAATTTATAGCAATTCACACAGTATCGGGCACATCTTTTTTTATCAGGGTGATCATACCACCTGTTGGATGAGCGTAATGTTGTCGCCCTTGAGGAGGATGCGCCCTGTAGAAATGTTAGTGGACATGGGTGCAGAAACGCGTGGGCACGTACCAAGTTCTCGCCGCGGTTTTGCATCTTTGACAAATACCTCTGCTGCCTCATCCAGGACGATATTCATGAATTCATCAAAACCCTGCGTGAAAAAAATTTAGCGCACAACCTTACATGACAACAGTAGAAAAAAAGGAAGGAAAAGTGATCATCGCCTTTGTAAGGGACGGATTCAATGTTGAAAGCGATCCATTGATGAACCAGACGGACTTACAATGATGCGTCCTTCAATTCGCATATCAGTGTTATCGTACAGCCATATTACAACTTTTGTCCGCTGTAATGTAGGTCTCGTCAGTGCTGAGTGCGATGAAGGCGGTGCGCGTCGTGACCTGCTGCAGGTTTTTGAAGATGACATTCTGAGATGGATCGTCAGCATGAGGACAAGGAGATGGTTGCGGTACGTACGATGGGCTGAACCATCACGCGCTGTTGACGTCCCGACATGGTTGGCTACTAGTTGGATGCGTCGACGTCGTCCAAGACAGCGACGAAGGCTGATTGCGGTGATTACCTAAGACATTCTCACATGGTAACATGGGGGACGCGTCGGCGTGGTTGCGTCCGACCAAAGACATGGAGGCACGTCACTAAGTTGATTGGTTCACTGGCAACATCGCTCACCACGTCTTACTATTAGGCTTTCAGTCCCTCCAACTCATCTACCGCAGCCGCGGTTACCTTCATTACCTTTGTCCAAGACCTCAAACGCAAGACCAAGACATGGGGCCCAATGATAGAACTTTGTGCCAACGGCGAAAAGACCCTCGAGCGTTTTCGATATCAGTTCCCTGATGACTGGCTATACAGCGATCAGCTTAGGGGCGAATGGAGTGCCTATAACGAAATTCTCAAACGCAAGAACGATTCCATCCAGGAGCAGCTCGGTAAACCATCTCCCATGTCACCTTACGCGTCTTATGTTCCTTTTTCTTTGCATAGCTGGTCTCCAGCTGAAGATCGTTGCTGAGGACAAGATCGTTGAAAATAAGATCAACGACATTCTCGCAGAATGGGAGCAGACACGTCCCGTACAGGGCAGCATGCGTGCCGATACCGCCATGAACACCATTAATGTGTTTGAAGGCAAACTGAACCGCGTCAAGGAAGAATACGACCTCGTTTGCAGGGCCAAAGAGGCACTTGACCTCGAGTTGACGCGACACACCCGCTTGGAACCCGTGTTCGAGGAGCTGAAGGATCTTAAGGCCGTCTGGACCGCGCTATCCGGCGTTTGGAGTCAGATTGGGGAGCTGAGAGAGATGTCATGGCCAACTGTGCAGCCGAGGAAGTTGAGGCAGCAAATCGACGGTTTACTGTCGTCGACCAAGGACATGCCGACGCGCATGCGGCAGTATGCAGCATTCGAATACGTTCAGGACGTTCTTAGAGGACTCTTGAAGTCGAACACGATTATATCCGACTTGAAATCCGAGGCGTTGAAGGAGAGACATTGGAAACAGCTTTTCAAAGTCTTGCGGTTACCCTCTCAAATCAGTCTTCCCGTGTATGTATCCCGCCGTTTTGTTTCTGTTTGTCTGACCTGTATGCAGTATGACTTTGGGAAATGTCTATGACCTGGACCTTAAAAAGAACGAATCTGTCATACGGGAAGTCATCATGCAAGCTCAGGGAGAGGTAAAGATCGCTGCCAAGTCGCTTTCTTCTTTGCATTGAACCTATATTTAGATGGCCCTTGAAGAGTACATCAAGCAAGTCAAGGAAACTTGGACTAATTACACTCTAGACCTCGTGAATTATCAGAATAAATGTCGACTCATTCGGTACGAAGCAATTCTGAGTCTATCCGGTTCGCTTTTGGCATGTAGCTCACATCTTTTGTTAGGGGTTGGGATGACCTCTTCACCAAGTGCAGTGAGAATCTGAATTCCTTGACCGCGATGAAGCTTTCTCCCTACTACAAAGGTACGTCAAAAACACTTGTGGTGATTCAACCAAGCTCACCCAATTACTCTAGTCTTCGAGGAAGAGGTATTGCTCCATCACAGGCATTGTCTTCATACTAACCGCTGTAAAAGGCTGGCTCTTGGGAAGAGAAACTAAACAGGATTCACGTGCTGTTCGGTAAGACCAGTACTATCATTTACGCTAGATGAACTTACCCGCTCCCATGAAAGATGTCTGGATCGATGTTCAGCGCCAGTGGGTCTACTTGGAGGGCATCTTCTCTGGGAGTGCCGACATCAAGCACCTTTTGCCTGTGGAAAGCGCCCGCTTTCAAAATATCAACGCCGAGTTCTTGACTGTCATGAAGAAGGTTTACAAGTCACCATTCGTTGTCGACGTTATGAATATCCAAGGAATACAAAAGAGCTTGGAGCGTCTCGCCGACCTCCTCAACAAAATTCAAAAGGCTCTTGGCGAATATCTCGAGCGCGAGCGGTCGTCATTCCCTCGTTTTTACTTCGTTGGTGATGAAGACCTACTGGAGATTATCGGCAACAGCAAGGATATCCTGCGTATCATGAAACACCTCAAGAAGATGTTCGCCGGCATCTCTACAATTAAACTCGATGAATACCTGACTCAGATTCAAGGCATGGCATCGCGTGAAGGGGAGGAAGTCCAGTTTAGCGAGCCAATCTTGTTGAAAGACTACCCCAAGATCAATGACTGGCTCGCTCGACTGGAATCTCTGATGCGAATCTCTTTAGCTGATTTGCTTTGCGACGCTGTTGATGAACTACAGTCGTTCTACGGCACTGGATCCCCGCTTATCATGGATCAACTCATGTACTGGATGGAAAAGTATCCTGCGCAACTTGTCACGCTTGCCATTCAAGTTGCGTGGACGACGTCTGTTGAGGGTTCTTTGGATTCAGGTAGTCTCCCTGAAGGCCCACTCGAGACGATATCTCAGGCTCTTGATCTTCTCGCGGACATTGTCTTACAAGAACTCAGCTCTGTCACCCGACGCAAATGCGAACACCTTATCACGGAATTGGTCCACCAACGAGATGTAACGCGTTCACTTATCCAACAACGCGTCGCCGATACTAAGGCTTTCACGTGGCTCTCACAAATGCGCTTCTATCTGGACAGATCGACCGAAAGTCCTCTCGACCGTTTAGCTATTCAGGTCGCGAATGCAACGTTCCCTTACGGATGGGAGTACCTCGGAGTTCCAGATCGGCTCGTGCAAACACCACTGACGGATCGGGTCTACCTCACTCTGACTCAGGCTTTGGACAGTCAACTTGGTGGCTCACCATTCGGTCCAGCTGGCACAGGTGGGTTAGCGAGTTTCGTACATTCGGTCTCCCTTCTCACAAGGGCCGCCAGGTAAAACCGAATCTGTTAAAGCACTTGGTGTCCAACTCGGTCGGTTTGTGCTGGTATTCTGTTGCGACGAGACGTTCGATTTTCAAGCCATGGGTCGGATCTTTGTCGGTCTTTGTCAGGTCGGAGCCTGGGGGTGCTTTGACGAGTTCAACCGACTAGAGGAACGCATTTTGAGTGCCGTCTCGCAACAGGTGCAAACCATCCAACAAGGTCTAGCCGCTCTCGCAAAAAATCCTAATACCGAGATCGAACTCGTTGGGAAGAATTTGAAAATCAACAAGAACATTGGTATGTGCATGTGCCCTACTGCTCTTAATCCCATCTAAGCATGGTGACTAGGTATCTTCATTACCACCAACCCCAACTATGCTGGACGATCGACTTTGCCACCGAACTTGACAAAGCTTTTCCGACCGTGTGTTGATTTTCGTGCTATGTGATCACCGCGCTAACCAGTTTCACAGAATGGCAATGACTCGGCCCGATCGAGAGCTCATCGCTCAAGTCATGCTTTTCTCTCAAGGTTTCCGAACAGCCGAATCCCTCGCATCCAAAATTGTGCCCTTCTTCAACCTCTGCGACGAGCAGCTCTCTCCACAACCCCATTATGACTTTGGTCTGCGTGCACTCAAGGCTGTGCTTGCCAGTGCAGGTATCCTCAAGCGAGAACGCCTGCAGAATGCCAAGTTGGAGGACGGCGATACTGTCAACGGGCTCTCAGATGCTATTTCCGAGCAAATTATCGTCATTCAGAGCGTCACGGAAACGATCGTACCCAAGTTGGTCGCGGATGATGTACCTTTGCTTACCAGGTGAGCGCTCACAATGGCGCGATTGTCTCGTTTGCTAAATTGACCCTTTCTTAGCCTGCTTGCGGACGTTTTCCCTGGCACAGACTATGTTCCTGTCGATCTGGAGGCCCTTCGTGAGCAGATTTTGAAGGTTTGCGCTGAACGGCGACTGGTGGATGGTGAACGGTGGATCGCCAAAATTCTTCAGCTATACCAGATCCAAAAGATTCAGCATGGTCTTATGATGGTCGGTCCCTCCGGGACTGGAAAAACAAACGCCTGGCAAGTTCTCCTGGCGGCGTTGGAGAGACTCGATGGTACCGAAGGAATTCCGTATGTGATTGATCCCAAAGCCATCCACAAGGACGCGCTCTACGGCACGCTTGACCCGACTACGCGCGAGTGGAATGATGGTTTGTTCACGCATATTTTGCGCAAGATTGTGGATGACGTACGTGGCGAGAGTTCCAAGAGACACTGGATCATATTTGATGGGGATGTCGATCCAGAATGGGTCGAGAACTTGAACAGGTCAGGTTGTTCACTCGATGCTGGAATGATTGGCTCACTAGCTTTCAGTGTTCTTGATGACAACAAGTTGCTCACGCTTCCTAACGGCGAACGTCTTAACTTGCCTCCTAACGTCCGCATCATGTTTGAGGTCGAGCATTTGCGCTACGCGACTCTTGCCACTGTCAGTCGCTGCGGTATGATCTGGTTCAGCGAGGATGTCATTGAACCGTCTATGGTTTATCGCCACTACCTCAATGCACTCTCCACTGTTCCTCTGGACGCGGACGATGAAGATGCCGCTGATATACCAGGACGTCGGCACGACGTCCTTGGTACTGAGGCTTCGAGCTCTGCCCACCTTGTCACTCAGATTCAAATCGGTGGGATCCTTGAACGCTACTTTGCAGATGGGGACCTTGTCAGCTCTGCTCTTGAATTCGCGGAAACCATTGATCATATCATGGACTTCACAACTACCCGTGCACTTCACACGCTCTTCTCGTTGCTCAACAAGACTGCTCGTAACGTCATCGAATACAATATCCAGCACTCGGATTTCCCTCTCCCCCCTGAGAAGGTCGAGCAATATGTCACCAAGCGTCTCCTTGTCAGCATCATTTGGGCCTTCTCTGGCGATGCTAAACTGGACTTACGTGCAGAGATGGGCGAGTTCCTGCGGAAGCAAACTGGCATTGACCTCCCGCCGATGGCTGCTGAGACGTCTCTCATCGACTTTGATGTCCAGATTACCACTGGGGAGTGGATTGCTTGGCAGTCCAAGGTACCATCGATCGAAATCGACGCGCACTCTGTGACTGCGGCTGACGTCGTTGTTCCAACCATGGATACCGTGCGCCACGAGGAGGTTCTCTATTCCTGGCTCTCTGAACATAAGCCCCTCATGCTTTGTGGACCCCCGGGTTCAGGAAAGACGATGACGCTTTTCAGCGCGCTGCGCAAGCTTCCTGACATGGAGGTCGTCGGTCTCAACTTCTCCAGTGCCACTACTCCAGAGCTCATTCTCAAGACCTTTGAGCAATACTGCGAGTACAGAAAGACTCCAAACGGTGTTATCCTTGCGCCCATCCAGATTGGCCGTTGGTTGGTTGTGTTCTGTGACGAAATCAACCTTCCCGCCCAAGACAAGTATGGCACTCAGCGTGTCATTTCATTCTTGCGTCAATTGGTTGAAAGCGGTGGATATTATCGTGCAAATGACATGTCCTGGGTGAAACTCGAACGTATCCAGTTTGTTGGTGCATGTAACCCACCCACAGATCCTGGGCGTGTCCCCCTTAGCCACCGTTTCCTCCGTCATGCGCCGCTTATTATGGTAGACTATCCTGGAGAGGTCTCGCTCAAACAGATTTACGGCACGTACAATCGCGCTCTTCTTAAGGTCGTCCCGACGCTGCGCGCGTATTCCGAGCCTCTTACGGACGCCATGGTCTCTTTTTACCTCGTTTCGCAGAAACGGTTCACTTCGGACATTCAAGCACACTATGTCTACAGTCCTCGTGAACTCACACGATGGGTACGGGGCATCTACGAAGCGATTCGTCCCCTGGAGGTTCTATCTGTGGAGGGCTTGGTGCGCGTTTGGGCTCACGAGGCACTCCGCCTCTTCCAAGACCGTCTTGTCACCGAGGAAGAAAAACATTGGACTGACGAACACATCGATCTCGTCGCGACGGAACACTTCCCGACTATCAATCGCGACGAAGCATTGAGCCGGCCTATACTGTTCTCGAACTGGACCTCTAAAGACTATCTTCCAGTGGACAGAGAAATTCTTCGCGAATATACCAAGGCCCGTTTGCGCGTTTTCTACGAGGAAGAACTGGACGTCCCTCTAGTCCTCTTTAATGACGTCCTTGATCACGTCCTGAGGATTGATCGTGTCTTCCGTCAAGTCCAAGGCCACTTGTTGCTGATTGGTGTTAGTGGCAGTGGCAAGGTGATAATCAGGACTTCATCCACTTATGACAAACGACTGACGATGCTCCTAGACGACACTATCTCGATTCGTTGCTTGGCTGAATGGCTTGAGCGTTTTCCAGATCAAGGTTTCGAACAAGTATACTGGCGAGGACTTCGATGACGACCTTCGAATCGTGCTGAGACGTGCTGGCTGCAAGGGCGAGAAGATTTGCTTTATTATGGATGAATCCAATGTGCTCGATTCGGGTTTCCTGGAACGCATGAACACTCTTCTCGCCAACGCCGAAGTACCCGGTCTCTTTGAGGGCGATGAGCATGCGGCTCTGATGACAGCATGCAAGGAAGGATCGCAAAGGGATGGACTCATGCTCGATTCGCATGAGGAACTCTATCGGTGGTTTACCCAACAGGTCGCCAAGAACCTCCATGTCGTCTTCACGATGAACCCGCCAGAGAACGGTCTTGCATCTCGCGCTGCCACGTCACCCGCCTTGTTCAATCGTTGTGTCCTCGACTGGTTTGGTGACTGGTCCGACCAGGCATTCTACCAGGTCGGCATGGAGTTCACCCATACCTTGGACTTGGATTTGGCTGCGTATGTACCGCCTATGCACTTCCCCATTGCCTACCGAGAGCTTTCCATCCCTCCCATCCACCGGACTGCCGTGGTCAATGCGCTTGTCTACGTGCACATATCGATGCACCAGATCAACCAGCGCATCAGCCGCCGTCAAGGACGTTATAATTATGTTACTCCCCGGCACTACCTCGACTTGTAAGTCTTTCAACACTCTGCGTGTCCTGAACTTGATCGTTGCTTTTCAGTATCAACCATTATGTTAGGCTCTACAACGAGAAACGCGACGAGCTGGAGGAACAGCAACGCCACCTTCACGTCGGTCTCGACAAACTCAAGGACACAGTGACGCAAGTCGAAGAGCTCCGCAAGAGTCTTGCTACTAAACGCTCCCAACTTCAAGCCAAGGATGCTGAGGCGAACGAGAAGCTGAAACGCATGGTCGCAGACCAACAGGAGGCTGAGCAGAAAAAGGCGGCGTCTATTGAGATCCAGGCCGCTTTGGTTGAGCAGGACAAGAACATCGCACAACGTCGCGCTGTCGTCATGGCTGACCTCGCGGATGCTGAGCCTGCCGTGTTGGAAGCACAGGCCGCCGTCAGCAATATCAAGAGGCAACATTTGCAAGAAGTCAGAACGATGGCTAATCCACCAGAAGCGGTCAAACTTGCCATGGAATCTGTCTGCACGATTCTCGGCCATAAAATTGACAGCTGGCGGACAGTTCAAGGTATCATCCGTCGGGATGACTTCATCCAACGAATCGTCAACTTTGATACCAACAGTCAAATGACCAAGTCTCTCCGCGAGCTCATGAAAAAAGATTTCCTCAGCAGGCCGTCATTCAACTTTGAAACAGTGCAGCGTGCCAGTAAAGCTTGCGGTCCTCTCGTCAAGTGGGTGCTGGCGCAGGTTCGCTTCTCCGAAATTCTCGACAAGGTAGAACCTCTACGCAATGAGGTGCAATCCCTCGAAACCCAGGCGGAGACGACGAAGAAACAAGCCGCTCAGATCATCACCATTGTTGCTGAATTGGAGGCAAAAATTGCCAGATATAAGGAAGAATATGCACTGCTCATTTCGGAGACGCAAGCCATTAAGTCGGAAATGGAGCGAGTGCAGAGCAAGGTCGATCGTAGCATGAAGCTCCTCGCAAGTTTATCTTCGGAGAAGGAGCGATGGGAGTCTGGAAGCCGTACCTTTGACGCCGAAATGAGCACCATTGTCGGCGACGTGTTGTTGTCTGCGGCGTTCCTTGCGTACGGTGGTTTCTTTGACCAGCATTACCGAGAGGTAATGTGGCAAGACTGGTCGAACCATCTCATCGAAGCTAGTATCAAGTTCAAAACGGAACTCTCGTTAACGGAGTACCTCTCGACAGCGGATGATCGTCTGAGCTGGCAATCCAAGTCACTTCCGGCAGATAACTTGACTACAGAGAACGCGATCATGCTCAAACGATTCAATCGTTACCCCTTGATCATCGATCCTACCGGCCAGGCGACTGCATTCCTGCTCAACGAGTACAAAGAGCGCAAGATCACCGTCACGAGCTTCCTCGATGAAGCATTCCTCAAAGTCTTGGAAAGCGCTCTGCGATTCGGTAACCCTATCCTCATTCAAGATGTCGAGCACCTAGATCCTATTTTGAACGCCGTCCTGAACAAGGAAATTCGCAGAACGGGAGGTCGTGTCCTCATTCGCATCGGTAACCAAGATATTGACTTCTCACCCGCGTTCACCATGTTCCTTTCAACCCGGGACCCCTCAGTCGAGTTCTCTCCCGACATCTGCAGTAGGGTCACGTTCGTCAACTTCACGATGACACGTAGCAGTCTTCAAAGTCAATCGTTGGATCAGGTCCTCAAAGTAGAACGCCCCGACACTGAACGCAAGAGAACAGATCTCATGAAGGCCCAAGGCGAATTCCGGCTTCGCCTGCGCACGCTGGAGAAGTTGCTCCTGCAAGCCCTCAATGAGTCGTCTGGAAACATCCTCGATGACGACAAAGTCATTGGCACCCTGGAAACCC
>JBBPTY010000227.1:0-24074 GCA_038094335.1 Tylopilus aff. striatulus | reverse complement strand
GGCCCTTGCTTGTGAGACTGACTCTCCTCGGAACTGTAGAACCGTATTTTTGTCATCAAGAACTCCGGTTTCGTCGCATACGCAGTCGAGGGTACATACGATGTCCTCGCGATAGTCGACCAGACACACCTGCAGACAGCTGTGAAGGATCATGTGACGGATAGTATCCTCGGGTGGTAAGATGCCCAGTGCTTTCTTTGGCTTCCCGCTTCACCAAATCATTATAAAGGACACACGAAGTCAGGATGAGAAGCCGCATCGGTACGGGAGGGGATCAAGAATATGTTGTTGCACTCTTGTCCGTGATTTTTTCGGAGCAGAGCCATTGGTTTGCTTCACTGAGACAATCTATTCAGCTTGAATATCCCTGCAAACAACTGTGCTGTTCTTCAACGTGGTGACGACCTCGAGCTACTTCCCGCAGGACAACATTACATCACCAATCCAAATGTTACGTTGCGTGGACTGTACACTCTTGGAGAGAACCAGCTTGAGATGCCGACAAAAGACATGTAAGCACCGCATGTATGCAGCATGATCAACGATATCTTAATCGTATTGTACAGTTTAACAAGAGACCAGGTTCCCGTCAGTCTTCGAATTTACCTCAAGTGGTGGGTATTCTATTTGGTTTCTCTTGATTCTTTCAATGACACCCTTTTCCGCAGGCAATTGGTCGAACCACTCAAGGTGAATTTTGTTCAGACTGCTCTGATCCATTGATTCTGACGTACCCTGGAGCTCACAACTCACGGATATTCCACACCATATGACGCGCTTCGCGATAAGACCCAGTCGATTTTGACACAAATCGTTGCCCATCGTATGTGCTGTATATACTGTCCAGTGCCACTATTCTCAGTCAATTTCAAATAGTCGACTACAGTGCGATGGTTAAACAGCGTTCACTCGGACCAGACAACATGGACGATGGAACCGACCCATCTTCCGCTTTCCTCGACGCACTTCGCACTCGTGCAATGGACGAGATGCACGAGGCTGCACTAGAGTATGGGATTGTATTGAAGGACCTTGGTTAGTATCTCTATTCTTCTTTTCATGAGATGCTGATGACTCCATCAACAGCCGTCATTGACAGGCGATTCAAGGGTGAAATCGCGTCTACAATGGATAAGCTTACCACAAGGGCCCTTCAGGCTCAAGTGGAAGCTGCTGTAAGTAACCTTTCGCTCCAGCTATACCGATGGGTCTCATTCATGTCACATAGAATGTCGACAGGGAGAATTCGAACAAAGTCAAACAAGAAGAGGGAGCGTTGGCAGTGGCCCGTATAAAGGCGCATGCACGCAATGTACGTATCGAGGAATATTGCTGTAGTACGATGACATTTGACGTGTTACTCTCTAAAGACAGAAGCCGATGCGCAGGCTTACAGCGTTATCGCGGCCGCGAAAGCCCAGGCCGAACACACGAAGATCCAAGCTCTCGCACAAGCTGAGGCGATCCGTCTCACTGCTGACGCCGAGGCAGAAGCCATCCGGATCAAGGCAATAGCAGACGCTGGTGTCGTAGATCAATTCGCGCGCGAGATGGGAATGAGACGGGTTGAGGTTTCTCGCATCCAGGCCTTCGGTGACAAAACTGTTTTCGTGCCTTCTGATGGGCCTGGGAATCAGATGGGCACCGCAATGGCGATCGGTATGGCTGCAACAATGGGGAGCGACGCAAGGAAATCGTGATGATTTCTTTTAGGTGTGGGAGATCTTCGTTAATATTGCGAACTTCGCTATTTATTCAGTAGCATTTACTTATTCGCGCCATCATGGACTCGAGTTACACGCTCATTTCTTTCTGAATTCGTCAGTAGCTATGGTACTCCTTATCGTTATCACAGTCAACAGTTCTCTTGTGGATACTATGTATTTATGATCCTTCGACTTTTGTCGACTGTGATCTTATTGGAGAGCTTATTCCCTTTGCAACAAGGAACTACTTTATAAAATTTTAGCTCTGTTCTGCGAGCATGCAGCAAGTCGAGTCAGATTTCTTCCTTTTTTAGGGGTGTCTTGTGAACATGCGTTAGTCGCACTGCGGTCACATGTCACGCCAGCCGGGAGGCTTTGGGTGCCACTTTGGGTTAATACTTGCTTTCATCCTCAACGTTATCCACAACCTCGCTTTTACTCCCAACTCACCTCGCCGCATCACTCAGCTTCCTACCTGTTCTAGCCACACAAGATGAGGTCCAAATTCAAGGATGAGCATCCCTTCGGCATGTTATATTACTGTCACGCAACCCACTTACTCATCCGATGGTTCGTTTTAGAGAAGCGCAAGCAAGAGGCAGAGCGCATCAGACAGAAGTATCCAGATCGTATCCCAGTCAGTGTTTATTACTGGAGTGCACACCTGGAATTTCACTCAAACCATAATCTAGGTCATATGCGAGAAGGCAGACCGGACGGACATCCCGACGATCGACAAGAAGAAATATCTTGTACCCTCAGTAAGCCCTCTGTTGGCTGTGCCCCGTGCCCAATGAATGTTTGATCTAATTGCTGTCTGTCAACAGGACCTCACCGTCGGTCAATTCGTCTACGTCATCCGGAAGCGTATCAAGCTTGCACCAGAGAAAGCTATATTCATCTTTGTTGATGAAGTTCTCCCGCCGACTGCTGCACTTATGAGTGCGATATACGAGGAGCACAAGTTTGTCTTTTCGTGTTGTCGCGATTTGAGATGGATCTCAGTATGTTGTGTTACAGAGACGAAGATAACTTCCTCTACGTCAGTTATTCGGGTGAGAATACATTCGGAGGGGAAGGATGGATTGAACTATGAATAATTCTGGGAGGCTGCGATCTGTCGCTGTGTGGAAGCACTGATTTGATAGACGACTATAGGCAACAAGCGTACCCGAAGTCCCATCCTCCCCGTTCACCGCTTAATTCTACCTACACACCTTCTCCCCTTCTCGCCGTTTGCTTGCCTTTGTATTATACTGTCTGACAGATGTCGGATCCTTCTTCTGGCTCCTCACTAGTTCCGAATCACGAGCATTGCATGTATATGGATAGTTATCCATGATTGTGACGAAGTCGACCAGTATGATCCAATAATTGCATCGACGGTGCACAATCCTTCTGAGTTCGGAATCTCGATCATTGTGGCCTCGTACTTGATTTTTTTCTTCTTGTAGCCGTATATTTATACTAATCAGCTCTCCGCCTCCTACCTACGTGCGCGGTTTATTGACCACTTGAACTTGCGAACCAAAGTCATCAAAGTGGCTGTGTGGCAACATGCTGTGGCGGCAACCGAAAGGATCCTGTCATTGCGTATACTTACATTTCGAGTATTCGGTGATCGGTAGCGTGGCCGAGTTGGTCTAAGGCGTTGGATTTAAGCATATTTGAATCCCAATGGGCGCAAGTCCGCGCGAGTTCGAACCTCGCCGCTACCAAATTTTTTCTTCCCTTGCACGACTGGCATACAATTATATTTCATTTCACTTCATCTCGGTTTCACATACGGTACAATTGGCCGTGGTGCACATACCCACTGGAGGTTGTATGTAACAGCGCCGACCTCCATCGGAACCCTACCCATATGATATATATGTCCAATTGTCTTGCGCTATGGAGCGACAGCATGAACCCATCGCAGAATCTTTTTGGAAGAGTTCCTTACCTCGGGGAACCCCGTGGTTAAAAGAGCTATCGCCGATAAGCAAAGTTAGACCAAAAAGATGAAAAGATACCTACTCCTTCGATATTATCCGTTCCTCCAGGACGCTGTCGCACCCTGATGCACGGGATCAATCATAGGCCGTGGGGCTGGAAAAGGTCATGCATACCTGCGTGTCGGGACGAACTGCTCTGTCTCCTCATTGGAGAACATACTTCCGATGCTATCCGCGCCTCCTGGGATCGTGCGAACGCGCCTAGACAATCGCGTCAGGTGGCGGACATGCTGCGGAGACACCTCAAGGCACTGACCGAGTAGGCTTGAAGTCTCCCATCGACTATGGGGTGGTTGGCAATGTCTCGCGCGGTTACATACAGGAGGCACTCACGGCGGTGTCATCAGACGCGTTCGCGGGTGGCGGTGGCGCAGTTGCCAGGGCGTCGTCAGAAAACTCTCTTTCGAACAATTGCTGCACGCCGCTCTTGGACTGCGGTTGAGCTTCTGATACAGAGGCAGTGCCTATCACCAGTGAATTGAGGTCCAGCCCTGCCGATGTATCATCTTCGTCCCGTCCGTACCTTGCGTCGTGGTCGCGTCTACATCAGGGTTGGCGACCATGTTCCCAAACTGTGCATATCCTGGAAGCCGCGCGCCGTGAGCGTCACCGTTGGTCACCCCGCGGGGGGGGGGAGGGGGTGCACGTACGTGGCAGCTTTTGGATGTTGGTGAATCCAGGGTCGATGGTGACGCCGGCGTATCTATCCAAGTTCTGAGCCTTTTTTTTTGCTGCCCGCGTTCCGACTACTAGGAGGATATCGAGCGACTTACTTGAGGAACTCCACGAGACTCCGTTTCGTGAAGACGATCTTGGTGTTGTCCCAGTCCAACATACCTTGAAAAAAAAAGGATGTTTATACTCGATGGGCCTGCGAGCGTTGCAAGTGACCCACCGAGGTGCATGGGCCAGTCCTTTTCTTTGGACATGTCGACGGCCTGGGATGACGTGAAGCTATGATCGAAAAGCGATCAACGAATGCTTTGAGACCGCTTCGCGCAAACGTACGTGGAGGACATTGACATTGGTATGTGCAGCTGGACGACTCGCTAAGGAAGACGGAGGAAACCTCGAGACCGAGTACAACACTTTCAAACTGTGTCCGCGTAATCAAAATTTGATAACTAAGTGCCTGAAGACCTATGAAACGAACTTCGGATCATCACTCTCGATCTAAACCGAGTGTCCCAGGCAGGTACAAAATACATTTCATAAAACATATCGGCACAGCCGGTAAATTTATTCAATAAATATGAACGTAGTAGCAAGGGAAAGTAAAGCGCATTTGAGGTTGACCAACTTGAAGCGAGATATCGACAAATCAACGATAAAAACAAAGCGGAGCATTGACATATGTACCCAGAAAGCCTGTACGTGAATATCATGATGGGGTAGTTGAAGTACGTCTTGTGCATGGACGTATCCTGGAGTTGCAATGCGGTAGGTATTATCTGTTCCGTGGAGAAGGTGCGTGGATAGGGGTAGCATGTGTGCTTGTGCAAGAGCGAGTAACGGATGAGGGAGATGAATTCAATCATACAATGAGTTTGCCTGCGACTGTCATGACAGAGGCAGCGGTTACATGGGATGAAAAATAAGTTATTACCGAAGGACGATTTCCTCCTTTGAGACGCCGAATTCTTGGAGATCGAAAGACAGTGCATCAAACTCGAGAGAGTCAAGCCTCATTTCGAAACTGAAATTACTGAGGCGATGCGAGGGTGAAATTTCATGATTTGGGTAAGTATGAATTCCTTGATGATACCGAGAGGCAATCCTTCGTTCTGGAGTGTCGAGGTCAACGAGTTGTGCATCTGAGTATGTATCCTCTTCCATCGAAACGTCCGCTGGATTATTGTGAGACAATATATGAGCAGAACTTTATAGGTTGGTCTTACCGCAGGCGGATGCGCTGGGCGCTGTGGTCGCCGTAGGTGATGACGGGGAGTCCTGTGTCAACGATGAGGAAAAAGAGAAAAGCCGGTGGAGATCCCGGACAGAGAGCTTGGTGTTGGGTTTCTTCTTCGTGTTGAGGATCGGGAATACGGGGCTATCAGGGGCGTCATTGGTCGTGAAAGTACGCGAGGTCCCGCTCAGAGATGGACACGAGTTATTGTTGTATGAATGGGACGATGGATTCGCCGCTGGGGCCGCGTGGTGTGCATCGACTGAGGGTGCTACTCGGAACAGCGATTCTGCCCGAGAGGACTTTGCAGGCAGGAATATCTGTGAGATAGATCGCAAGCTACCCCGAGAGAGAGATCCCTTCTTAGGAGGGGTCGGAGGAAAGAAATCCTCCGTCTGAGCCTGCTGCGGGCGGATCTGTCCCTGTGCTCTTCCGAAAGTCCCATACATGCTTTCCGTTGGGGACGAAAGTTCCTTGACGTGGGTCTGGTGCGGAATCTTGCTGACATTCTTGATGGACTGCAGGGCTTGGCTTGCTCGCGCCCTGAGTGTCCTGGTGCGTTTGACGGGCGCATTTTCCTGCGGGTCTGTAACGGGAAGCCTATTACGCTTCACCTTTACTACCTCGATAACGTCCGAGTCCTCCCTCACGTCTCTCTCTCGAGATGGTTTACTTTCAACTATCCTTATTGCCTCGGGATGTTGCTTCTTCTCGAGCTTCTTCGACAAAGTAGGACGCAATCTTGGCTGGTGAGCGTAAATACGACGAGGGAGGGGAGCGGGTGGGTAGTTCCCAGAGCGGCACTCGGGATAGGGACCGTCGAGAAAAGGAGTGTCAGGACTCGGGAAGAAGTCGTTATCATTCTCTGGATGTTTGTCGGCATCGAAGCAGCACCACGGTGGATTGTCTCGTTGTTCTTCTTCTGGAGGAACTACAAAGACGTGTGGCATCTGAAAATTGGACGACGGGCTCGATGATGTGGTTGATGAAGACATGGAAGCGTTCAAGTTCGCGATCAGAGCCGCGAGGACGGGTTGATCCCGCAGCAGATATAAAAAGCGACTTGAAGAATATCAAATGTGAGCAATGAGGAGGTAAGGGCGGAATCCCGCTCACCAAAACTTGGAACGACAAACGACCACAATAAGGACGGACGAGAAGAGAGGCAGCCACCAGCTGAACTTGAACCGAGTTAACCTACCTTCCCTATATAGACACGCGATCAAATATCTCCCATGCGCACAGCATCATAACTAGTTGGCTACACCATTAATCTATCCATGTCGAAGAACATGCAGATCACATTCTTGGGCACATCCAGTGGGGGTGGTCCTTCTCTTGCGCGCAATTGTTCGAGTCTTGGTCCGTCCAATCACTTCAGTTTTCTGATGCCCAAACAAAGGAGTCTCTTGATTCTTAGTCGCGAGCGTCATAGGAGACGGAACATTATGGAGTGCGCAACAAGCAGACGTGAATCGCGCACACCCTGATCTGATTTTATCATAGTGGTGGACTGTGCAGAAGGCACCACCCGTCAGTTCTACATGCAACCTCGCGGTACTGGCGGAGAGAAGCTGCGAGCACAGAAGGTCTCAAAAATCTTTGTGACACACATGCACGGTAAGAATTTCTATCCGTCGCTGCTATAGTTTCAACGCGCTTGCTACAGCTGATCATGTCATGGGCATCGTGCCCTTCTTGCGTCATGTCCTCTTCCCACCAACCATCACCAATGGTTCGGCAGCATTCCCCTCCACAAAACCTGTACGTCACCTACTTCTACAAAATTAGCATGCCTTAAACGCGACCTCTGTTCTATTTAGCCACCCCGCATAGACATATATGGTCCAGCCGGCTTGCGCACTTTCGTCCGTTCCATATTTACAATGACCCTCACCAAGACTGCAGACACGTATGCGGTGCACGAACTTCTCACACCCCAGTGCTCGCGAACATCATGCGACGCCGCATCCCTACATTCTAGCGAGTGTCCAGGTTCGGATTTCATGTGTGACGGACAAGGCTTCTGGCAAGCATTCGTCTGTGCACGTGGCCCACTCGGGGATATTGTAGTTGATGCGGGACCAATATTTCATCGAGGTGAGGTTGTTCTAGAATTCTGATATCTCCGTACTCAGTAATCTTTATATGGCATTGAACTTGAGATCCATGTATTGGGTATATCATCAAAGAGCCATGTCCCCCTAACCGGAAGCTTGCAATTCTCGGGGACACTTCAGACGCCTCGGCGATCGAACCTCTCCTCAGTGGACCTCCGCCGTCTCTTCTGATACACGAAGCCACCGACGCATACATACCAACGTCTGTGGACCCACAGGCGCGCAGGAAGGAAGAGCAAGTCAGAGAAAAAATAATACCAAGGGGACACTCGATGCCAGCGATGGCGGGGGCGTTTGCAAGGCGTGTAGGTGCCGAACGGCTAGTGCTCAACCATATTGGGAGCAGGTATGTAGTTGACTTTCATGTGGTAGGAGCTGCAGCGAATATCTAGGTAGATTTCCGGCCCCGCGGCAATTAAAGAACGCGCATGATGTCCGGTTTGCTGTCATCAACGAGATCTCTCGACAAGCAAGCGAGGCGTGGGGTATGGGACTCGCCCAAGTTGCGTTTGATTTTATGAGAATAACCGTACCGGCGCCGCCGATCACGACGATGCGGGCGGAAGCGGTGATGGCCGTCGGAGCGGGCAGCACTAACAATCGGACCTGATAGGGAAAATGGCGATGGTGCTTATCGCAACGGGGCAGAGGGCTGCAAGGGCGGGGGTGGCGCGTGCGGGGTAAGTACAGTGTGAGAAATGGACAGTACAGAACGACCAGAAGGCATGGATAAGAAATGAGACTAGATGGACAAGAAATCAAGATAGCTACCACTGATCAATGTGTAAATGAGGGGTGATGCAAGTGGAGTCGTAGACTTTTGTGTCATGATAGCGGTTGAAAATAACAACATTGGGCCTGATAACGTATCAGTAAGAACAAGGGGAGGAGAAGGATGTGCTGTGCACGTCGAGGGTGGGAAAAAAGAATGCGAGAACGGCGCGTTTTGATGGAAGGGGGTCGGATAGAGATTGTAGAGAAGCGGAATCATGGACTGGGCGCGTGTCACATCGGACACAAGCCGGGGATTAGAACTGCGATAAGATGTCTAGAGTGTCTGTGTATGGTGGACACGAGGCGCGCTGAAACGGGGAATGAAAACATGACGAGCGAGAGAAACGAGGGGTGATGAGGGGGAGAGGGCAAGCAGGGCGGCGTCGCGGGGGACGGTGGGAGCAGGGTATTTGTACATCTTTGGGGGCGGTCACAATCAAGTCACAGGACCGTACGACTGTGGGGGGATCAGTCAGTGCGCTCCTGCCAGGGTCCCTTGTCCTGCCTCGTGCTGCTCTCTCTCAGCCATCCTCGCCTCACCCCGTTCCACGCCCTCACCCTCTGTTGCCATCGCAGTCCTGATCTACCCCAATCCCTTCCTCGTCTGTCCAAACCACCCACCTTTCTTCCTCAGATGGCCTCCAACGCTCCAATAAACGGCGTCAAATTGTCACGTGAGTATTTTTCTGCCCATTGTCCTCCCCCCTTCCTCTTCATCCTCCTGTGTCCGCTACATCCATATATGGTCTACTCGCCCTCTTCTTTCTGTCATTTCCCTCTCGTTTGCTCTTTCCCCCGTCTCGCACTCGTCCCCACCCCACATCAATGGAATCAGATCCTCACTTCCTCATAAATCACCTAGCCCTCGATGACCCCCACAGGGTCGTCAAAGTCGTTGCTTCAGACGGAAGGTCTGGCGAGCAACGCGAGCTCGCCTACACAAATTGCAAAGTCATCGGAAATGGCTCCTTCGGCGTCGTATTCCAGGCAAAACTTTTGTCAGACTCAAAGGAGACAGAGGAAATCGCTATCAAGAAAGTCCTGCAGGACAAGCGCTTCAAGGTACCTCTTCCGTTTCATCGGATCGATCCAACTTTTTTTTTCCTCAGTTCTTATCCCCTTCTTCCGCCCTCCTTTTTTTACTCAATATCGTGCTCACCCCCTCTGTCTAGAACCGGGAACTACAAATCATGAGACTTGTGTCTCACCCCAATGTCGTCGATCTCAAAGCCTTTTTCTACTCCAATGGAGACAAGGTCAGCTCACACACATTTTCTGGCCACCTATTCACCGCCACGTAGAAGGACGAAGTTTATCTCAATCTTGTACTCGAATATGTACCTGAAACCGTGTATCGCGCCAGCCGCCACTATTCCAAACTCAAACAACCTATGCCCGCTCTCCAAATCAAACTGTACATGTACCAACTCTTGCGCTCCCTGGCTTACATTCATTCGGTTGGCATCTGCCATCGCGACATCAAACCTCAGAATTTGCTTTTGAATCCCGCTACTGGGGTCCTCAAGTTGTGCGACTTTGGCTCAGCAAAGATCCTCGTTGCGGGCGAGCCCAATGTCAGTTATATCTGCTCCCGGTACTACCGCGCACCAGAGCTCATTTTCGGAGCCACAAACTACACCACCAATATCGGTAAGTGCTATAAAAAACTGTGAGGCGCGTTTCATACAATGTACGAACAGATATATGGTCGACGGGATGTGTCATGGCGGAGTTGATGTTGGGGCAGCCACTCTTCCCCGGTGAGAGCGGTATCGATCAGCTGGTAGAGATCATCAAAGTTCTGGGCACACCGTCCCGAGAACAAATCAAGACGATGAATCCCAATTACATGGAACACAAGTTCCCACAAATCAAACCCCACCCGTTCAATAAGGTTAGTGCGAAGACGTACTTACACGTGGAGTGTCTAACGGCGTGCTGCAGGTCTTCCGACCGCGCACTGCGCCCGAAGCGATAGATCTAGTCGCTAAGCTCCTAGAATACACTCCTGGAGCGCGGTTAAGTGCAGTGGAAGCCATGGTGCATCCTTTCTTTGACGAGTTGCGAGGCGAGGGAGCGAGAATGCCCAACCAGAAGGAATTCCCCCCTTTGTTCAACTTTACACAAGAGGGTGAGTGGAGTCCATGATACAGAAGGATGGGAGGCCGATGTATGAGTTTACAGAGCTCTCCGTACGACCTGAGCTGAACCGACAGCTCGTACCACCACACTGCATACCCGAACTGCGTTCACGGGGTATCGACCTAGACACGTTCGAGCCGATACCGTTGGAGCAGCTGCGGATCACGCTGGATTGATGATTCATGCAGCAGAAGGGAATGCGCCGAGCGTGTGTGCGTTAATCTGATGTGTGCGTATGGTATGATATCGAATTGCGAGCGACTCGCGCTGTGGATCGTCGTCGCTGTATTGTTAGTTTTTTTTCGGTTGCATCTGAGACGATGTGGCTGTGTTATGGCGTGAGTTGTTGCGCGATGAGCGTTGTGCAATGAAGTCGACATGATCAGGTTGCTTCAAAGCTTCTTCATCATGTCCCCTCGAGATTCACACCGGTGTAACACTCTACCCGCACCCCGCTTAGCTTCTTCTTCCTCTTCTCCCATGATTCCTTCGCAGCCCTCCTCTCGCAAGCTCTGCGTACGACACCAGCGCATCGCAGACCAAGGCACCAACCTCAAATTACAGCAGGTCCGTCTTTCCTCGCTTCGTCCACCACGCCCTCATCCTCCCTCACAGGCCCTTGATGCGCTTCCAGAAGAAGAGCGACAGGTCGTCAACTCGATCTGGGCCAACTTTTCATCTTCCTCGCACCCCAGCCGGGAGCTTATCCTCCAGGGCATACTCACCATGTGCTGCTTCTCCCAACTCTCCCTCCTCACCGAGCAACTCGGTCACCTCATCAGAATCGACCCCTTCATTGTCCTCCCTCGCGAAGTCTCCTTCAAAATTCTTGCCTGCCTTGATGCTACGTCCCTTTGCCGCGCCGCCCAAGTCTCCAAACACTGGCGCAGCCTTGCCGACGACGATATCCTATGGCGCGAAATCTGCCAACAGCATATCGGACAAAAGTGCCTCATGTGTGGCTGGGGCTTGCCCGTTCTGGAGCGCAGGCGCCAAGCTCGTCCTGGGTCGGCATCCCCCTTTGCAACCCCTCCTTCTCCCCCGTCCCCTTCTAAGCGGGAGTTAGGGTCTACCGAGCCCCTACTTGAGCGGCCTTCGAAGCGCCAGAAGTCCGAGAACCAGCATCACCCGCATTATCAGCCATTAGCTTCTTCGTCTCTCGCTTCCTTCTCGCCATCACCTAGTTCAACACCTCAACCTTTCGACCTCCTTATTGCATCTTCAAACGCCTCATTGGATGCGATGACCCTCCCCTGGAAACACGTCTACAGCGAACGCCTGACCATCGAGCGTAACTGGCGTCGTGGACGATGTCTCGTTCGCACCCTGCGTGGCCACGCAGACGGCGTCATGTGTCTCCAATTTAGCGAAACGCTACAGCACCCGTCCTTCCCCGTTCTTATCACAGGCTCATATGATCGTACCGTGCGCGTCTGGAACCTTGAAACCGGTGTTGAGATCCTGTGTCTCAGAGGTCACACGAGGGCCGTGCGGGCTCTTCAATTTGACGAGGCGAAACTCATCACCGGAAGCATGGACCACACAATTCGCGTGTGGAATTGGCGCTCGGGAGAATGCATCCGCACTCTAGAGGGCCATACCGACGGAGTCATCTGCCTCCATTTTGACGCCAGCATCCTAGCGAGTGGTAGCGTGGACGCCACGGTCAAGATTTGGAACTTTTGTACAGGAGAGGCGTTTACTCTGCGTGGACATCGCGATTGGGTTAATGCTGTTAGGTTATGGGATGCCCACGAGAGTGCAAACTCACCTCCCGATTCTTGTCGATCAACGCTCAAGATCAACACGGGAAAAATGCTCTTCTCTGCTTCCGACGATGGAACCATCCGACTCTGGGATCTCGCTCAACGCGCGTGCGTACGCCAATTTGATGGGCACGTCGGCCAGGTTCAAAGCCTTCGAATCCTCGAGGTTGATGACGAATCCGACGAAGACCATGATGAACGTGCGCCAGATGTACCACATGTTACCGAGAGTTCCTCCTTGGACATCGTCCAGTTCTGTGGGGGTTCAAATCCGGCCGATATGTCCACTGTGGTTACGCGCGACGCGAGAAAGTCAGGAGGAACTGTGGATTCCGACAGGCCTGCTAAGAAGCCTTTGCTGATCTCGGGCAGCTTGGACAACACGATCAAAGTGTGGGAGGTGGAGACAGGCAAAGCCACGCGGACGCTGTTTGGGCACATTGAAGGTGTGTGGGCGGTGGCGTGCGATAAGCTTAGGCTTGTCAGCGCCAGCCACGATCGAACAATCAAGGTTAGTGGGTTAACGTTTGAGAATACTTTCCCTATTCACCGGGTTAATCGCTAGGTGTGGAACCGCGAAGAAGGCAGGTGCACAGCCACGCTCTGTGGTCACCGTGGAGCTGTGACCTGCATCGGTCTTGGGGAAGACAAGGTTGTTTCTGGCAGCGATGACGGTGACATTCGGGTGTGGAGCTTCAGTGACCATGCATAAAGACGCTGATTCTTGGATGTATTACATAGCATCTAATTTCTTGTACAGATACCATTCATTAATGGCACCTTTGACCTCCTGGAGAGATACACCCACAAGACTCGAATGCGCAGTAGCGTACTTGGCCTGGTACTGTACAAAAAAAGTGTGGTCCACATCCCCCACCTAGGTCCACCCCGTGAAGTGAAGCTGAACCCAGTGGTATATATAGGATGTCCGTTCAACTTGCAATCTGGACAGTCTTACCATCACTCCTTCCTGTGCGTTCCACTCATTCCCATTTTCTGTAAATCAGTTGTCTGTGACAAGATGTCTTTCCCCTTCGCTCTTTCGCGTATCATCCTCGTCTGTGAGTATCTGTCAGGCCCTTGAGTTCCTAAATAATCATTGAATCTTGTGCCCCACCACCGACAGCTTTCATCATTATCACCAATGTTATTTCATTGCTTCTTGCCGCTATCGCTTTTTATGACAGGACTGCGGGAGGTAAGTCTCGCCCGACACCTGCGCAAGGATATGACATAACGCGTACCGTGCAGTGTTCCAGGTCTTGGTCATCTGTTTCGACATCCTCACCATTCTGATCGTCATTGGCTGGTGAGTAGCCTACTTCCTCCGAGAGTGCCTCCCGTACCTGATCACTCCATGATGTCAGTCTGTGTCATCAATACATACGTCGGGACGACGATGCGAACAACGTGCGGCACCTATCCATGTTTGGCATCTGCGGATCGCTCGGTGTCGGTACGCGGCGCCTCACCAGGTTCGGCAGGTGACACCCAGTGCTGATCTCTCGCTCTCGCTCTAGCACTGGCGATATCGCTCACGGTGTATGCACGGCAAGACGACGGCATGGACTTTTGCAGCGACTTTGCGCATACCGGGAACCCCTGCGCCCGTGCGCGCGCGCAACTCGGCATGGCGTACGTATCCGCCGCTCTGGGTGAGTCCGCGCCGTATACGTCGTGACAGCGTGGATGCTAACAAGGAAAAAAAAACACTGGTAGCTGTGCTCGGGTTCGTGATCTCATGGATGGACAAATTTCCTGGCGCCGTCAAGGTGACGCCAAGGTATCCGATCACCAAGGCACCGAGTTCCCATTTCGCAGCGCACGGGCATGACCTGGACGAGGGCTATACGCGTCCGCCTATGAGGGTATCGCCCAGATCGCGAAATAACTCGGAGTGGACTGACGTGCCTTTGTAAAATCGTTGGGGCGACGCAGCGACGCACAAGTAATGGGCACTCTGGGCTGGTTCCCGGAAATTTGAGCTCACTGTCTATGTAAACCTCGTTCAAGGGGTAATATTCATGTAGCACTCGTTTAATTTTTTGCAATGTTGTCGGGAATAATAAATCATGCATTCGAAGTGGGAGGTGGATCAGATGAGTATATCTGAGTGAGTACGTCGTCTGATAATGGATTTTGTGCCCAAAAAGCATCCCACTCGTCCTTGTCCCCAGTTGGTCCGAGCTCGTTCTCGGGTGTGGATGTTCTACTGGTCTCCGCGGTGAAATTATCAGCAACACAACCAACGTCCAGCGGCGCGACGTGGTTCTCTTCCCGCACTGTGGCCGCACTGAGGCTCGGTTTTGTTAGATGTGGATTCGCTCTTGTGTGTGACGCAGTTAACGAGACGGTGCTCCCGGGTATGATAGAGACACCCTCTGCCGTGACGATATAGTCGCAGGATGCGGGTGTAACCACAGAACTAAACACAACAGAGAGATGCCGAATCAGAACAGGTTGATCGTCGACGGGCGTGACGGCGATCTGGGCTGTGGGAACAGTGCCGACGGCTGACCGTTTCTTGGGCATCTCACTTTCGTCGAGGTGCCGCCGCCTGCCCGTCCGAGTGAGGAATATGCGGGCGTTCACTTGATTCGCCCACACGAGACCCAACGCGGCTTCCTTGCGGTCCTCGCCTGGAATGCTGTCGGCTCTGCCAAACAATTTGGATTGGTTGCGGTAACCGAGGGCGTCGCCGGTGGGAGGCTCGTCACGGTCGACGACGTCGATGACCTCGTTTAGTACGAGCACGGCGATGTTGTACTTGCTTGCGAGACGGTGGAGGTGGGATGATATTTTAGACAGCTGGCGGGAGCGCTCGACGAGCGTATCGGCGGTCTGCTTTCCGGCCGAATGGAAGAGCTCTGCAAGCGCGTCGATGACGAGCAGCTTGAGCGGTTTCGAAGAGGGGTCCTTGGACGCATTGTCGATGTATTGTGGGAGGAACGTGGATAAGACATGAATGAGCCTGGGTACGGTGGGTGTCTGGACAGTTTGCACGTCCGCCAAAGTGCATGATGATGGAGAGAGGAGGGGATGAGTGTCTAGAATCTGTTGCAACCGTGAGGTTTGAAGACGGGAGGCAATGGTGATGTAACAGGCGGAGCCAGATAAACCACCGAGGTCAGGGGGCAGCTGTACGAGGAGAGAGAGCTGCAGGGCGAGCTGGGTTTTTCCGGCAGCGCTGGACGAAAAGTCTTTGGTCTGGCGAGTCTCGGAGTGTCACGCGATGCATACCTCTCGCCGACAACCTCCCAGATCATGGCGGTTGTGATCCCACCGCCGAGGATGGCATCTAGTTCTGAATCACCTGTCGTGAAGGACCCATTGGCGTTAGACAAGCACGTTAATAGTGGGCGGGGAGGTTGAGCATGCTCGCGGCAGATGAGATGTATGATCTTGTTCAGCTCGCTAGGGGGTATATGGCATGCGCGAGATATGTCGCTCGGTGCGGCCAAAAGAATATCGGACACGTCTCTAAATCCACCTGATGGGCATCTCTGAGCACGGTCAGTGCACTGAGTTGTGATCAAGGCCGACCTTTGACGAGTGCAGCCTTCTGCGCGGTGGTCAGAACCGACATTTCTCATGCGACCGCGACTCGTCCGAGCCTTGTCCACCGCGAGGCCATCCGCCCTCTACATCGACCCCGCCCGCGCCAATGTCACCGCCGTCACCTCCACACCGTCTGGCCTTACACAGAGGCAACGCGCAATCTTGGACAGCGCATTGCGCGTCGACCAAGCAGGCGAAATCGCTGCCAACTACATTTACAAGGGACAGATGGCCGTGTTAGGGCGGAACCCAACCGCTGGCCCCTTGATTCAGGTGCGCATTGCAGAGTTATTCCCATCACGCCTCTCGGTCGACCGCCCGTCATGCAGGAAATGTGGGACCAAGAAAAGCGACACCTCCTCGTCATGGACAAACTTCAGGTGCAACATCAGGTACGGCCCACGATACTCTCAGACGTCGCCAGGGTTGCTGGCTATGGCCTCGGTGTCGTTACCGCACTTCTGGGCAAGGAAGCCGCCATGGCCTGCACAGAAGCTGTCGAAACGGTCATTGGCGAACACTACGACGAGTACATCTCTCTCCTTAGGTCCTGTCCTCCCCGCTCACGCATCCTCCAAAAGTCAACTACGAGAATTCGAGTCGCTGCCATCATCACACCCCAGTGTGCCATTGCTATGTGACGTCGTCAAAGAACTGCGAGACGATGAGCTCGAACACTTGGACACTGCGGTCGAGCATCATTCACAACGGGCCCCGGCTCATGCGCTTCTGAGTACTATCGTTGGTGGGAGTTGCAAAATTGCCATAGAGCTCTGCAAGAGAATTTAGATGCTATATCCTTGTTGACAATAAAACAAGTGCGTAGTGACAGTGCATCAAGCATGCCTTATCTGAGAGCTCTCACCGCCGGGAAAAGGATCCAAACTGGTGATTTGCCATTATGAGAGCTCTGCAAAAGATCCCGGAGGGTACATCCCTGTTGACGATACGACAAACGCGTAGTAATAGTGCATCAAGAGTACTTCTATCCTAGACCCCTCATTGTTGAGTGAGGGATTCACCTCTCCGCTTGCCGGTCCATTTGTACTTGAGCTGCAATAAAAAACAAGCATGGTTAACCACGAGACGTCGGTGCAGTGCTGCGGTCCTTACATGTGTTTGTGACGCAAGGTAGTAAATGGCTCCGGGAACAAACACGAAGCCAGTTAGCGAGATCAAGGTAGTGCGACGGGTGAATCTGAAGTGCTTGTACGCATCTTCGCGCTGTGTGGTTGTCTGAATATGCTGGCTAAATACGTTGTAACTACGCACCATTCGATTCCACCGCTCAATGGCGGGATCGATCTGGAAATAACCGGGTCAGTGAAAGGCCGACAAACAGGCGTTGGATTGGCGGACCTGAAGGTAACCTGGAAGATGGTTAATTAACTGTAAGCATTGCGAATGTGCGCGGACGTACTCGCTGCGGCCATGTCCAACTAGTAGTCAGGTTTTCAAGAGCGTTGTTGTGTCATGTTTGGTCGGACTGGATTATGTGTTGTATCCTAACCGCCGAACCTAACTTTGCTCTCACCATCATCTTCTCTTTTTACAACGATGGCCTACAACCGTGACTGGGACAACGGCAAAGATCATTGGCAAGACCAAGGCTACTGGCCAGCAGATAGCAGAGGAAACGTACGAGGCCGAGAGGACGACCACCATGGCGACGGTAAGCGCAGAAAATACAACAACGGGGTTGGTGTTCCATTGTTTCCTTCCTTGTAATAGCTCATATTCATTACAGGGATACGATGCACAGTCTTACGACGGAGGCGCTTATGAATCTGGCTACGGCCAGCCTAATCAAAGCAGACACAATGACACAGCACCCGACTACACCAATGACGACCGACATGGCAAGGGCTTCTACAGTAAGAAGCGCCTGGTCCCGAGCGAACCTAGTTCGCATGTCATTTTCCTGGGTTTAGACCCCGATTTCTCCGAGGCGGATGTTTGTCGATACACTTACATGTCCCTCGATACAAAACTGAAATCTATTTTCCGTGCTTTTAGCTGCAGGCTTATCTCTCCAGCAACGGCTGCAACATCGAGACCGTCACCATCATAAGAGATAGATCATCAGGCACTTGCCCATTCATATTGTATACCGTATAGCGCATTGACATGTGTGGCTATTCGATTTTTGAAGGTATCTCCAAGGGTTTCGGCTTTGCTCAGTTCGCAAGTGTGGAACACGCTCGTGCATTTGTCGACCCTTTATTTCCATTCATTCAAGTTCCGCCCCCAGCGTCGCACGGTGCTTCCGCCAAAGCTGCATTCTACAAAGCCCTTGAGATGGGAACACCCCACAACGGCCGCAGAGTGAAGATCGATTATTCGCAGAGCGTATTACCTCACGACAAAGGCCGTCGCCAAAATGCGAACGATGGGACTCGTGACATTGGCAATGCACCCGCTGCTGTATTACTCTTCCGTGGACTGGACCCTCTCTCCGGCCCTCAGGCCATCGCGCAGGCGATGATGGGTTCCGCGGGACCTGCGCAGGAAGGTCACAAGGGCATGAAGCGAATTATACTCATCAAGGACAAAGTGACCTTGGCTAGTTTCCAGTTTGCTTTTGTCGAATTTGTGGATATCCAGGTATTATTCACTTTACAATGGTCTCAATAGCCTAACACCTGTGCTCCCTAGGCTGCATCCACAGTTTTGGCAAACACCATGTCACCCCAGATCCATCCCAACGGTTTCCGTATTTCCGACAAACCTGTCGCGGCCTCATTTGCACATCCATATTCTTTCCAACCTGTAACCGACTACATGCTTCGTGACGAAACTTCTATCCCGTCCTCTCTTAATCTCGGTGGTGTTGAAAACACTTTCGTCAAGTACTGGGATGAGTCAGCGACCGTTGCTGTCCTGGAATTCAAAGTAGATGAATCGGCTGTAACCCAGACCTCAGCGACCGCGGCAGCTACTCCCAAAGAAAAGGAGAAAAAAAGGAAGGCAAAAGGTATCTCCACTGGCACTATCGTGTACACTCAACAGTTTAATATGCCTTTCAGATGATGCATCGAAGAAACCACTGGCACCATCCGCATTGCCCGTCTCTGACAAACCAGTCACGCTGAATTTCAAGACAGGGACAACCGGAAGTAAACCTTTGGCATCACTTTCAGGACCGAAGGCACCTGTTTCGCTTCCTTTGGGATTTTCAGCAGAAGAATTTGATCCCGGAGATGAAGAGACGGGCCCAGAGCCTGTAGCTGAAGATGACAAAGGTTTGCAGTCATTTTGTACGATTCTTACTCTTCTCGTGCGCTTACATCGGTAGTAGCTATAGCAGCGAAGAAAGTTGCACCATTGATTGCCAGCAGAAAGGTATGAACTAAACCATCACATTTTCATCGCAGTCATCGTGCTGATTAACCATCCATTTAGACTGCGAACAACATCCAAAAATGGAACCAAGTTCAAGAAGAACTCAAAGAAGGCCCAACATCGGTGCCTAGGGCTCCAATTAGTGTATCAAGCGTTGAAGCGACTAACGTCCACCCATCAAATTCTCAGGCTTTTACTTTGCAGTCCTCAGTAATCTCTAATGGACCATCAACCACCACGACTCCCGAGCCGGTTGAAATTGACTTCGAGTTCTCTGATACTCATGCAATGACATGTCTACTCTGTGCAAGGCAGTTCAAAAACATGGACCAGCTCAGACGTCATAACAAAGAATCAGATCTTCATAAGGCTCGCTTCCTCTCATCATATCTGCTCATCGATAAGGCTAACATGTACTTGTCTTTTTTTTCTTGGCCTTTCTCGAATACGGCTATACCTTCAATGGAATAGAAAAATTTCAAGGATACAAATTTGCGCGACATCGCACGCCAAAAAGTGGAAGCTGCACGGAAAACGTCTGCCCTAAGAGCAGCTGAGGTTGAACAGCCCAAATATCGCGATCGTGCATCTGAGCGTCGAATCATGCACAACCAGCCAGACGTCCCGCTGCCCGAGAATATAAGTACAACCTCGAAGAAGAAACGGTTTGCTGACGGGCCGCCGCCGCCGCCCTCCCCACCTCCCGTTCCTCTAGCACCCGGCAAGGATGAAAATAATGTTGGCAACAAACTGCTGAAAATGATGGGGTGGAGAGAGGGTTCTGGATTGGGTACCGACGGTGATGGTCGCGTCGACCCAATGTAACATTTCTTCATGTCTATTGGCATAATTTACTGATGCGCTGTGCAGCCAAACAGCCATATATGCACAAGGCGTCGGCCTCGGTGCTAGCAAGGCCAAAGAGTTTGGAAAATATGCAGAAGGATACTCAGGCTATGTGCACATGGCTCAGGATGCGGTGAGTGAGATAGGACTTCAGGGGACAGAGATGGCGACGTCGTACCTCGGATTCTTACTCTTCTTATCGCAATGCAGGCTCGGGAGCGCTATGGGAGTTAGGCGCGACTCGAATTACTCCTATCTTATTGATTTATTTGGTTTACCTCTCGGTCTCTTTGGATGTTGCATCGCTTTTTCAAGGAATAATATTCGCCATTCAATATTTAACATTCCATAACTACACAAGAATTGCAAATCTAGGCTCGAAATCATGCAGACCTGACTTGACTACAGAGCTAAAAGTCCCATGATTGGGGCGAGAAATAAAGCCAGCGCGTTCCGTGTTGCGCTCAGACCCGAATTTGCTTTCTGTGCCATTGCTCCGGTTGGTTGAATTGTACCCTTCCACCCGGGGAGTGTCTCGGAAACCACTGCGCTTGTCGGCGGAAGCTCAGCCGTCCCGGGACCTCGTTGACATGTAAAATAGGATGCCTACGGTCAACATTATATATCAGTTCAATCAACCAGAACAAGTATGTGTCACTCACCGCGATTACAGGGCCCAGCTTCGTGTACTAAATATACCCGTCATTTCAGTTCATCTAGCCGTTTTAAATATGCATCGCGACGCACCACAGCGTATGCCATGACAGAGAAGAGGCCGCCGCCCGAATTCTCTAGGGAGAGTTCAGCCGGAGGTACGAAGTCAGCCGACTGAGCAAACACAAGGATTCCATATCTGAAAAAAAGACATCAGATGATTCACTGCCTATCATCCTCCGCGTGACACGTAGACTCACCTATGCGGTCCGTCTCCTACAGGCGGATTTGGCGGAATATACCGCGTGACCGCTACGGCCCCGATTGTGGACATGTTTGCATTCGCAACCGCTGTCCCATCGAGAGACGGTGAGTGTCTGCAGCGCACGCAATGGCTCCATCGACTCACCAGGGATGGTCGCACCATTGACCAGCCAGTGTCGTCGTTGACCATGGGTTTGGTCCGAGCCAGGCGGACCTGCATCGAACATCACGATGGTGTACTTGCCTCGCAGCGGCGCAGACGCGCTGGTGGACGTCAACAACAGTTCTGGCGCGTACAGGGCTTCTGTAATACCGAGCCGGCGTTCGGGTTAGCCTAGGTGGTGTACTGTGGCGTGTCACTCACGTTCTCTTGATATAGCTTGACCGGGGGCGACCTGGCCGACACCCCTGAAGAAGACGGCGAGGAGAGCGGTCGGGGTGAACTTGGGCAACACTGCTGGGACTAACCCGGATTGGTTGAAATGGGCCTGGATGGCCTCAATTTGGAGGACCGCCGTGCTATTGGGCTGTGCGGGCACAGAGGGCAATAGGCTGCAGAGAGCTACGGTGAGGCCTAAGAGCTTAGAAAACAGCATCTCGTGGGTGGTGTTGACGAGGGCAGTCAAAGGAGTCTAACATTGCGCAACGCCCTTTACATTCCAAAGTCAAGGTTTGGTATGCCCGCTGTACGAGGTAAATGTGGCAAAACTAATGTAAGCAGATACAATACAGATAGAAACACACATTCGGCTAATAAAGCAATAATCTCATGACAAGTCTATGGTTGACTCTGATTCCAGACCAAAGTCGGATACTGTGGGTAGATCAGGTAATCCAACCACTGGCGATGACACTTCGGATTGCGAGTCTCCAGCCCCGTTCACTAACCCTTGCGTCCGTTTTCTCGTCCGCCATCTTGCTGTCGTGGACGTTGGTGACGAAGGTGAAACCGTAAAGCCACCGGCTTGAAGGGCGGCCAGCATGCTTTGTGCGATGTTTGCAGTCTCAGTAGTACTATCAGGAGGCTTGCCCTCTGGCCTGCTGGGTCGAGCCCGGCGTGACTTGCGCCCAGTCGTGTCCCCACTACGTAGCTTCTCTAGCAAGTTATCCAAAACGGCGTTGTCTTCTTCTCGAGGGACAAACTGCTCAGTAGCAATCTGCCTCTGCAGCCTTGACTCAGCCATGGCTTGCTTGCGTTTCTCCATTGCAAGCTTCTCTTCGGCTGCCGTTTGATTATCTGTCATACATTTCTGAAAAGGTAGAGCATCAATCTGTGCATCGCCGTCATAATTTCTGGAGTAGCTCACTCTGTACGACGTGACGAAAGTCTTGAATATCGCAAAGAATTCTGTCGACGTTATGTTCTGGTTGTCCTCACCATAATACGCCACAACCTCAGTAAAAGTGGTCTCTGCATGGTTGACGTCATCAATAACGTCCTCCAGCTTCGCCGTGGCCTTGCCAATGAACTGCCACATCTGTCGACTAAAACCGTCGTTTCGGACCATGTCGATGTAATGGTCGTTCAGTTCTTGCCGTATGCGTCTCAGACCATCTCGGAGGACAATGAGGTCTTTTCTAACGTCTTGAATGCTGACTACACGAGATGTGAGGTAAGCATTGTTAGGTGACCGATTGTCAACACTGACCCCTGTAGGCTTCTGCAGGCTTATTGAGTTCTTCAAGAAATTCCTCCATGGCAGGGAAATGCTTGTGAATGGTCCTTTCCAGGAAGTGCAAGAGAGTGGTGTTGTTAACGGACTTAGTATCCACTAACTGCGCAAAGGTATGAGTATGATAAACGGTGGCACGTCGGATCGGGACAAACTTTGTTGATGCTACTGACGCGGAAACCAAAGGCGCCGCCTTTGATACCAGTGCCATTCATATAATTACCGACCATGAGGATGAGCTGGAGCAGAATGAACAACAGACCTTCTTGGCAAAGGTGAGACTTACGTTGAGTACTTCTTTGAATTGTTTGGCGTGTAGCAGAGCTTCACTAGCCTGGCTAACTTTCCTGGCACCCTGTGAGGATACTTAATCATGTAGGCAAGAAGCGTGGATGTGCTTTTACCTCATCGAGAAGTAGCCATTGCTCATCAAACTTGCATCTATAAAGCATGCCCTCGATTCTGGGACCAAGACGCTCGATCTGTATGAGCTTCACCATGAGGCGGTCTGACGCGTGCAAACCAGCCAATTCCTCAGGATCGGCATTGCGATATACATTGAGCTTGCCAACCTAACGGCAGCATCAGCATCGAAAGATTTCGACTCAGGAAGTCTTACCTGCTCAGGAGTCGGTAAAACGCCTTTCAACTCACTGAGGAAAACCTCGGTACAGGTTTCTTGATCAAACTGTTGTATCCGCTGCGCAATCTCCTCCGGTTCCAGTTTTTTCACACGCTGGATGAGGATTTCTGCGGGTTGTGTAAGACACGCTTTCTCGCGACACCCATTAAATACGCACCAACACGTTTCTTGGTCTGCGGATCGAGAACACTCTTCAACTCAGCTTGCTTCTGTCGAGCTGTCAAGGAAAATCAAGGTCAGTCAAAGGGTTCCGCGCAAGATAGCAGTGACCCAAAATATCCACTTACCCAAGAGGTTAATCATGAGCTGTTTTGCCTTGAAGTCCTCCTCCATCTCCGACCACACTCCATCAGTTTGTAACTTCCTCAACATCTCCTGTTCCTTTTGGGTATCCTCAGCACTCCAAAGGGTTTTGGCAACCTGTTGATGGGGTAGCTTGTCCCACTGAAGTTGTTTCATCTTAATACCGGGTGTATAAGGCATATCTTTACGGGCAGAAAGCATAACAGCGAGATTGGCACCCAATAGCATGGATGCGCGAGCGGAGCTAGGGGCAGAACTCGAAGCAGAGGCAATCCCCTTCATCGGAGGAGGCGGTGGCGGTGGCGGTGGCGGTGGTAGTGGGACTGAAGGACCAGTTGAAGATGGGTTTCCGATGAAGCCAACCGGAGGGGGCGGAGGTG
>JBBPTY010000226.1:0-24089 GCA_038094335.1 Tylopilus aff. striatulus | reverse complement strand
GTGAGGGTTCTCTTTTGAGATAATGATGACTTGATCTCTGAGCTCGGATCTCTCGCTTGACCAATTGACATGGTCAGACTCAGAAATTATAGGGTTTTGTCGCAACCGACGACGTACTGGTGTCCCGAAAGAGAAGAGCACGGCTATTTCCTTACCCCAGTTTTCAAGTGCAGTACAAATCCCCGTGTTGCAACAGCGCATCGCTGGTCCGTTGTCGATGTCATCGGTCAGATGAACAAACCAACTGGTAAGGTGTCACACCGTTTGATTTACGTTGCTGAGTCTTTTTAGAGTGTTTTTACAACAAGGACGGAAAGTGGTACTACGCTGGCACCTACAAGGCATTTCGCATGGACGATCTTGCTGTTCAGGAATGGGAGTCTCTTTCTATAGAGGTAACATCATCAAGTTCTCCACTTAGTTGTGCGGACACAGCTGTTTTCGTAGACGACGCAAGCAATTGTCAAGGAAACGCTAGCCGGCCGGAAGAACGTCTCGCCTCAAAATCACTACGAGACATCCCAACTCTACGCCGCGGGGGCGTTGCGCGTAGCTTGCATCGGGCTGCGTTGCATCGGTTTCAGTAACGACACCTACCGTGGTGTGCTCGAACAATCAAGGTTTCTTTACTGGGGACGAAGCTCCACATGGACACCTGTCAAGACGACGATCACGCTGAGCGAGACGGGGGGCGACACCGAATCCACCTAGCTTCGAAGCATCCGTCACGCCCAACGTTTGTCTTTGTTCTTTGTTTCATGTGCACACGTTTCTCGCAAGTATTCTTGTATTGACCGATGAATCACATGTCCCATCATACATGTCGTAGACAGAACATGTACATGCAATCAACGACGAGATGTCCGGAGCACTTGGTGGTACGATAATCGGTCCTACAACTTCACTCTTGGAGCTATTCCTTGACCGGCGAGTGTTGCTCCTCCGTCGATCAAAATATGTGCACCCGTGACATGTGCACTGGCAGGGGAGCAGAGAAACAATATAATGCCAGCGATATCCGAGGGGTGGCCATATCGTCCTAGAAATTTCTAGGTAAGCTCACTCATCGGGGAAGCCATGGAGACTAGGATCATCAGACCGCACCGGTAGGTTGTAGCGACGCAATCTTGTCTTCCCCCGCGGACTTGAAGCCAAATGCTGTCATCTTGGTGGGAAAAAATCTACGTGACAACTCAGTTAATTTCAAAGGCCAAGACCCCTTTCCGCGCACCCAGGACATATGGCATTCACCCTGTTTCAGTCTGTAGTAAGCAATGGGAACCAGAAGCCGGCGATACCACCCACATGATTTTTTGAGGACCTAACTTCACCGCCAATATCGATGTGAGATGGTTTACGGCGGCTTTGCTAACGTTGTCTAGAGAGGGCACATAGCTAAGGTGAATCCGCGATCCATGAGTAGCGAGACACGGACTGACAACTGTATGTTCCGCTACCTTCAGCGCTCACGAGACTTTCGGCACGTGCCGTGACACTCGCTGTTGACGAAACGTTGACGACGTGCGCAGGGTCCGTAGCAGTAGCTTCTTTCGCAAGCCACGACGACAACCTCCAAAGTGCATAGTCCGATTTGAACGGAAATTTCTACACATTCATGACGTGTAGGAACTCACCCCGCAGTCACTGATCGTCATTCATGTCGTCAGCCGCCTATCAGGACGTGGTGCGGAGGGAGTGGGGACCAAGGACTCACAAAAGAAGAGGCTCTTTACGTTCACCGCCATGATGTTATCCCAGCCCTTGTCCTCAGGGACGGTGTCGAAAGGAGATCCCCACGAGGCACCAGAGTTGTTGACGAGAATGTGAAGCGTCTTCGCTGGCTCCAACTTGGCCAGGGCCGAGATGAGCCCTTCGACCCCGGCCTTGTTCTGAGCAAACGTACTCGCCTTATCAGCACCAGGAGATGGGACATCAATACCAGAGCGACCCACACTGAGATCAGCGACGATGTACTGTGCGCTGCCGGGTCTGAGCGTGTTGAGTTCCTCGACCGCCTGGAGAAAGAAGCGTTGTTCATGAACAATTCGGACGACCTCCGACAACGTAACAAGGGCCCCACCTCTCTCAGCGGCGCTTCTTTTCTTGCCGCGATGTAGACCTTGGCCCCGTTTTGAACAAGTGCGGAGGCGATCGTCCTGCCGAGTCCTGTTCCACCGCCCGTGACGAGGGCTAGAACGGAGAATTTTCGGCAGTAAGCATGGTTAGACGCCCAGGTGAGTAAAGTGTATACCTATTTTCCCGCGGACATTGAACAAGGAATGGAGAGAAAGGTCTGCGCATTGGAGTTGAGAGAGTTGAAATGTAGAAGGGCTACGCAGAGAGAAGCTTGCCTAGAGTGTTGGTAGACATGGTGGCTTCGCGAATGGCCCGAAGGCGTTTGGTTTGACACGAATGGGTCACCCGGAAGCGTGGAGCCGGCCGAAAGATTCGAAGGCACCCGGCTATCTTCGAGTAACCGAGCCGGTTCGACTTCCATCATGTCGTTGTGACAGTGAGCTTCGGTACTCTTTCAGGCCATCAGTTACTCACTCGGAGTAGGTCGAGCAGTTTGGCCATGTACAGTCATATTCGAAGAATGGGTGCGCGTGTTGAAACGTTGATTGATTGCTCGCCGATGGATGACGCACGCAGGTTACCCGATTGCGACGTCACAGTCACGGCATTGGCTCTCAACCACAAGGGGGGCGTCGGAATTTTGAATGACCGGCCCAGGCCAGTGTTCAGTACCATGCATATTTTATTTTATTTGAGGTGAGTCTTTGCACTATTTTTCACGATAGAATGGAATCCTAAGTTGTTCAGGTACATCTAACTTGAACACAGGGAGTCAGGTTGACCGTATTAGCCCTATTTCGAGGTTAGGGTTAGGTCACGGGAAGGTTAAGCCAAGAGATTCCGGTAATTGCAGTGTTTTCTCCATGTGTTTACAATCATCTATCTCGACTCGACATAAGCCGTAATCTTGCCTTGTGGCGACGGGTCAGATGCGGAAATTGTTGGACGGGCTGGCCTCCATGAGATGGCTGCATGCACGTCTTCAGTGAAGCTTACTGAACGGATACTGCGCAGGTTTTCGTTTGTTCAACTATGCGATCCCTGTTTATTCTCTTTACCGCTGTTTTGGTGGGCTTGACAGTTGCGTTGCCACATCATCGCTCTTTTGCAATTCCCATTCAAAAGAGGTTGACCGTAGCAAAGGATGGCATAGTCAACCTAGATGCTGCTCGCTCTCATTTGGCGTGTTCAGAACGGTAGGCCACGTTTGATCGCCCGCAAAGTTTCTTCTTATCCAGGACGAGTAGAAAGTATTTGCAAGGGCTCGCTGCATTGCAGCGCAGCGCAGGTCATGATGCTGTTCCCCGGTCATCTTCGAGCGGCCTGGACCAAGCTCTCACCCGACGTGACAGTGGAACTGATTTGCTCACGGATGACGGGAATGCAAGATGGTACGGCACAATTTCAGTAGGAACACCTCCTGTCGAATACAAGAGTGGGCCGCGCTTTCATACCACCATGCGATACTTTACCCATTTCACTGACAGTGGATTTTGACACCGGGTCCGCTGAGTTGTTCCTTCCTGCATCAACGTGCGACTCGACATGTCATGAACATACCCTTTACAATCCGAACGCGAGCTCCACAGCCATCGACTTACATCAAACCTTTAAGCTCAGCTACGGAGATGGCTCCCATGTTTTTGGTGAACAGTATACAGATACGGTCTCCGTCGCAGGTTTCGCAGTAAGCTACCTGGCTACTGTATACGTGACACTCGGATCCTTGACGACGAGTTCCTAGGCAAACAACCAAACGTTTGGGACAGCTTCACAATACTCTATCGGTTTTCAGATTTCACACTTTGCGCCAGACGGCCTGATGGGCATGGCATTTGCAAATATCTCCATCTTTCAATGCAACCCGGTCGTTCAAACACTCATCGCAGAAGAACAGCTCCCTGAACCTGTTTTCTCGTTCAAACTGGCCCTTTCAGGGGCCGAGTTGCGCGTTGGGGGCATCGACACGTCACTGTACACCGGATCCATCACCTACACGCCCGTCACTCTGCAGGCTAGTGCTTATTCGTGCCACGCACAGAAATGCTGACATATGAGTTTTCAGGGATTCTGGCAAATACAATTAGATTCTATAAACGTCAGCGGAAATGCAACCAACCACAATGTTGCCGCAATTGTGGACACCGGGACGACATTCATTCTCGGGGACTCTGAAATTGTTGGCCAGTTCTATGCTAGTCTCAATGCCACGGAAGTCGGGGGTGGGTTCTATACAAGTAAGTGCCCACATACTATTCCAATGTTTGCATCCTTATCCATTCGTTCAGTGCCCTGCAACGCGATGCCAAACGTTAGCCTTACGATTCAGGGGAAAAACTTTCCTATTGCTCCCGAATTGTTCAACCTTGGATCGTACAACTCCTCCAATAGTTGCTTTGGTGCCGTAGTAGGTTCTGGCAAATTCGGAGGTATTTCCGTCATGGCAACTCGGTCCGCTTTCTGACGATTGTGGGAATTAGACACGTTTATCGTGGGTGACACGTTCCTGCAGAACGTTTACTCTATCTTCGATGTCGGTGGGCTCCAAGTCGGATTTGCTGACCTTGCATGAAGTTCTCCACTTATCGTGGAACATGGGCGCTGGAAGCCTACGTAGATAAGACAATCTCGGATACACGAACCGATATGTTAGCGGGTGTCCATAAGACATTCCCGGGACCGTCCCGTAGCTTTAATATTGCTTTCAGAGACGATGGAAATCCACAAACTATGCAACCAGAGTGCAGACGTACGAGTTGGTGATAACGAAAGTTCATGCGTACGTAATGGCTCTCCAACTGGTAATATCCGAGTCGATCAACGTCGTAGCCATGTCCACTCCATCCACAAAGACTTTAGACCACATCATACATCTAACACCACCTGGCACAGTAGAGCAAGCATCCAAGCAGTTCAGAGATCTAGGTTTCACGTTCGTGCATCCCCTTCATAGGACACCTTCACGACCCATGCTTTGCATATTGCAGCGTTATCGCTGGTGGGGCCCACACAGGGGGGCTCTCTTCAAACGCCCTCGTGGTAAGTCCTAGTCGCGTTTTTCATGCCACAACCTCCTCCGATCATCATCCCAGATCCTCGCCGACGGTGTCTACCTCGAACTCTTCTCCTTTACCCACCCCGTTTCGCACTACCCGCCCGACGCGCCCGATCGGCCTCAACGTGAGACAAATCCGTGGGCGCACAAGGCCCCCGGGTGGATCGACTTTGCCTTTCTCGGCTCCTCTGAGACATCGGTCGCTCGGATCGTCAACGCGCGTGCGGAACGGGACCACAGCGGGATCCGCTACACCGACGAGACGCCCGGTGGCCGTACGCGCACGGACGGACAGGTCGTCAAATGGGTCCTCGCGTCCCCGGAGGACGATCGTTGCCGCGGCCTCGTCCCGTTCTTTTGTGGCGACGTGACGCCCAGGCATTTGAGGGTGAGACATGGCGCATTCCGTGTGCGCATCGTCACGGCGTTGATTGTTGCGAGGGACATGTAGGTTCCCATCTTTCCACCCTCCAATGCAGATCATCCTTCGGGCGCGAGAGGCATAGCATATATCCACTTGCTGGCGAAAAGGGAGTCGCTCGTAAAGCTCTCTGCACAGCTTACGTCTGTTATCGGGGGACCTGCAGAATCGAATGTCGAAAAGTCGAAATTTTCATGGCCGTTGGATGTACCACACGGCGAGTCGATTGTCAAGAAACCACGTCTCATCCTGAGCGTGCCAGAGAATAGCGAGGAAGAGAAACATGTGGATACCAAAGGTTCAGGCATCTATGAAGTAGCGTTTTCAGTGGCGCACGATGCGGAAGAGAGAATATCTAGAACTCCTTACGGAAAAATTGTGTGGTTGAGGTATTAGATGGAACTCCTATCACACCCGTGTGCTATGTAATAGCACTAGTGATATGGGTGAGGGTGTACCATTCTGGACAAACATCAACATGAGTAGACAAGCGTTCGGTGCGGCAACTTGAAGGATACCAATCGGCTTGCTTGGAGGCTAAGATTTGTGCTTGATTAACAGGGAAAAATAACATGACCGCCGCAGGGGTCGAACCTGCAATCTCCTGATTACGTTGCATCGTAGTCAGACGCGATGCCATTTCGCCAGGCAGCCGATATTGCAAGAAGCTAGATCTATAACACTACGATCATGATGTACCCACCTCTACTTTCATCTGCACAGCTGGTAACGAAAATACCCCCAGCCCTACAGCATCGCAAGGTGAACGCTTTCAGCGGTGTTTGCTACAGTTTTGGAATCGCTGAGCCTTTTGGCTTGTTGAAACCGAGGCCAATGGTAGTATCACGCCCGTATGGGTATCTTTCAAGTCACATTGTCCGCAGCCGGTGCAAGTCTATGTGGATAGTCGTATATTATATACTGGACCGACGAGCACTCATACGCCTGCCAGTAATGTCTGACGGGCTCGGCGCTGCTCTCACTGGCACAGCAAATCGAAGGGGTGACAGCACTGCCCCCGGCACCCTGGCAGAGTCGCGCCTCGCGATCGCAATACGGACGAGAACCATGTAAAATACGATAGATATTATGGGCGTCAGCTGAGAATTGGTTTAGATGTAAAATCACGGTGAAGGTCGAGGGGAGGACGAACCATGTCCAGCACGATGAACTGCCCTATGCTCTGGAAAGCGTAACATACGAGGAGAGCAACGAGCGTGAGTGTGTATAGGACCGCCGAATCTATGAGAACGCGGAGCACTAGCGTGGCATCCACCCCTGATCGTGATAGCACCCGCACCACCCCCGATTCATCCCTATTAGTGGTCCATATGCGATAGGCTAACAAACCTGTTTCGAGAGTCAGAGAACTGGGTAAATAACAGTATATGAGCAGCTCACCCGAACTGAGCAAATTAGTTATCATTGTCAACACGTAGAAAAGAAAGTTCCATTCTTCCAACTCGAAAGAGAAGATATATTCCGGGTTCTTTGCGTGAGATGTATGATAAAGTAATCCAGTAGAGATTGCTAAGGACCTTGAGTTAGGTTGGCTTTGATGTACTATCAACGCACCAGAAGAGCTACACCAAAGTACCACGGGCAGGATGACAACCCTGAAGCGCTGCCAAACGACGTAACAACGATATATCTGTTCCAAAATCAACCGTGAGGGGGCTGGATTTTACAGGAAACCCACCACCACTCCATCGCCAAGCAGTGTTTGAAGAATATAGATGACATTCTTGATAATGAATGTTCGCTGTGTCGCATCAGTAAAGAACCATTCTGGGCCACCAGGAGCGAAGTTGGCTTTGGTGATGAACCCAAGTACGAGTCGTTGGACATCAACCACAACGTGCTTGACGGCGTGATATTTATCTCGAGCCCGAGTGTGAGTTGCAAGCAAAGACCTACGATAGTGCTGAGAACCATCAACATGAGGGCCACCAGGGCCATGGACCAGTTAATTTTCTCGTCCTCAGGACGGCCGTACGTAAGTGCCCAGACTGTTCCGCCGAACAACACTAATGAGACACCTATCACACGAGGCATGTCAGCCACATACGGGGAAATGTCAAATGGTCCTGGATCACCATAAAGAACACACTCTATCGAGGCGGAGATTAGGATAGCAGTGTCAAGTCCGGTCCACGAGAGGGACGACATAATGGACGGGATGTAGTCTATATCTTGTATGGCCAAAGGAGAATGAGATTGGGTAAGTATCCATGGTCGACGTAGACATTGACGTTATAAACTGGTTTGCCAGATGAACGTGCGCAGCACCGAGGGAGGTACCGCTGTTATTGAGCCCGATGGCAGGAGCATGAAAAACTTGGGTATCATACAGCGTCAGTTTGCCGAAGTTTGCATCCGCCGCGAGGTGCGATTGGATGACGATCAAGGTACAGCTCGGTCACGGCCACCACCGACTGATGGGTATATCGCCACAGCGGTGTTTCGGGGCGCCGACACAGCGAGGGGCGATTCAGACTCAGCATTTATGTACTGTCTCTTTTAATTTGTGCGCTCATAACAACTCACCGGAGGGCGTTGCGTCGGACTACTGAACCCGCTGACGGACCATTATCATCATCAATATTGGGCATTTGCTTCGAACCGTTGACTCCCGATCGATTCGAATCCCTGTGTCAAACTACAACGTTCACCAGAACGGGATTAGTGCCGCTACAGCTCACTGCGCACGGTCAATTGATTCCTCAGCAGGGAGCTGGTTGTACCATTTTTTCTGAGCTTCGTCGTTGGTAAGCAACCTCCGTGCAATATCGTGAAAAGTCCGGACCCTTTGTCAACTTTATGATGACGTTGTCTGCCATGGGGACGACGACGTCAAGCCCTCGTGGATACCCCCTTTTAGAGTCTTTTTCGGCAACGTCGACGTCATCGGGTCGGGGTAGACTCGTAGTTGTCTTATCGCCGAACCTCACGAAAAAAGAGCTTACGACCCGATCAACGGAACCTCAGGCTATGGTATACACTAGAGACCGTCGTCAGACACCGGCGCTCTGCCCACTTTTGCATTGCTCTCCGAAAAAGGTCGGACCATGCTGTTCGTCTAGTCAAGACGCCACGACTGCATTGCCAGGCCAACTCTTCGGGCTGTGCAGTTCATCATCTGTGCGATGAGAGGGTGGACTGCACTTACTGACAAGTGGCACTTGACTACCAACCACTGACGCTAACTACCTTGTTCGAAGGCTGACGATCATACCAAGGCGTGTACTACTCATACGGACAAATGTACGAATACATCTGCGGGGTTAGAGATCTGAAATGTACCATACAAAGAAAAATACGCAGTGCGCTGCCCAGAGAACGGATTAAAATAGGCGGATATGAATGAAAGCCGTCTGTCCACACAAGGTCTTTGATATGTAAGTGTGCGTAATTTTCACCGCTTCTCCCTGAGCTTCCACCACACCACAGCGATCAAGATGACACCGAAGCCGGCAACGAATGCAAACAATACCAGCACATCTCGGTAATAACTGGTAGGGTTAAAGCCAAAAAGCTAGCGGGATGTGAGCAAAATGCAGTTGTCCTTTGCGACAATAGACTAACCATCTGCATAATCAGGGATGCAGAGATACTGACCGGGACGCCTTGTATCTGGTCCACGATCTGGAGCCCTGAGCCCACTTCGTTTACAGAAAGCGCTTCAAGAGTGTACTAAATGTGCGCGGCTGAGTTGGTGATGATGACTCTCGCATGCACCGGACACGTACTTTCAAAGGACATAACCACTGTGGCCATCGTAATACTGGCGGAATGGATGACAGGTGAACGAAGAAACCCGCGTAGGTCATTTGGTACAACGCCGTGAGAGCTGAGACAAGGATGGCGATACCCCCATTGCGGAAGATCGTTGCCAGGAGGAAGTTCTGTATTGTAGAGGGTGAGACTCCAACGAAGTGCCTACAGCGATAAGGCGCTCACCCAAAGTGTCATAACCAGCGTGTACAAGACCAGAATGAACAAAAACTTGAAAAAGTGAGCCGCATCATGAGCGAGGCCAGCCATCCAATAGGTTCTGCATACAAGCACTTCAGTGGCACTAAAACTCGTAAGGCTCGAACAACAAACATGGTGGAAACTGCGATAGTTGGAATAATGCGAATCGGGATGACATCAAAGAAGAGACGCGATAGGAGCCAGGCAGTCGGACTGGCAAATAAAGGTCAGCTGTTGTCAACGAAAAGGGCGACAATACAAACCTGTAGTATGAATTTGATCGCTCACGAACGAAGAGTGGTCGTACTTCAACGATGTTGTACAAGGCGCTCAAAGCTGAGAAGGCAATGAGTGATCCCTACACCTCGAGGTCAAAACATAATCATTGGACAAGAGAAGAGTCCACAGACTAAGAAGAACAGACATCCGATACGGGACTGGAAACCAGCGATAGTAATCCCGGTTTGGAAGTAAAGTCCACCTAGGACAGCGAGGTAAATAACGATAGTACTCTAGACGTTATCAAACAACGCACCACAGAAAACTCCCAGAATGGCTGAGATGATCAAATGAGTGAAGAACAACGATTTGTCTCTAATGCATACACTAGGTAAGCTGCCCGAGATGAAGTGACGAATGTAACTAACCGACGTAGTAATTTCCATTCACGCCCACAAAGTACTTGGAACTGTGTGAGGAACGTTGCTGCATACTCTCCCGCGATACCTCGGGTACGGGTGGCCATAGCTTCCACATCTGCACCACTAACTTTCTCATCTGCGCTGCGGCTCATCGTGGCTTGGGGTTCATCAGGATGACCCTTTACGGCGGCCGAGTTAGAAGTCAAGGAGGCTTGAGCAGCACTTGCAATTTCAAGAAGATAGTCCGCGACGTTGTATCCTTCTTCGTAAGGAAGAATTTCCGATTCACCTGCTCTTGCAACGTCTGCATCACGAGCACTTGTAAAATGCTTTGCAGGAGCCAAACCACCGGGCCCGGAATACAAAGCTCGTCCACGTGAGAGAAGCAGAACAGAGTCAAAAGAGTGATAAAGACGTGAGCTTGGAGCAATAATGTTAGGTTGGGAGCGAGACACTGCAGGATAATCACCTTGGTTGATGGACGCTACAAATCACCGCGACGCCCCTGCTGTTTTCTTCCGTAGCCCCAAATAATCCTCCACCTCCGCGTGCAACTTCCTTCAGGACGTTGACCACGCGGCGCGCACTTACTGAATCCAGTCCGCTGGTGGGTTCGTCACACACCAGTATATCCGGACAACCGACAAGTTCGAGACCAATGCTGACTCTCCGGGCTTCACCTCCACTAATCCCTCGGCCTGTTCCGTCTGTCGCGCCAATCCTAGTCTCCGCGACGTCCTCCAAACCGAGTTTCGAAATGACAGCTGATACCAATGCTGCCTTTCTCTCGGCCGACAAAGACTCGGGTAACCGTAGAGATGCCGCAAAAGTGAGCGCTTCGCGCACCGTCAGGATGGGAGGTAGAATATCTGCTTGGGGAACGAACGCGACTCGGGGTCGCCGCCCATCCACCAACGAAGGAAAGGAGATTGAGCCGGTAAATAGACCCGATTTTGCTTTCCCTGCAATCAGTTCCACCAATGTCGTCTTTCCTGCTCCACTAGGGCCGAGGATCGCCATGAGTTCTCCCGCGGCGACAAAGCCGTTAACAGAGTCCAAGATAGGTTTGTCGCGTCCGGAGGAACGAATGAAGTAAGAGACATTTGTCCAGCGGACATCCACTCCGCCATTTTGAGCCCCATCGAACGGTCGATTCCGAGCAGCTCTCTGAACGATCCACCCCCATACAAGACCGGCGAGCCCAATTCCAATTAGGCTACCTACAACTGCCAGGCCAGCGACGACCCCTGGGCTGAGTGGACTTGAACCTGCGGTCGAGCTCGACGTCGAAACGCCATGGGCAGAGTCGATGACAGCTTGCGTGACACACTCGCCATAGACACAATTTGAAAGAGGCAGCCCACTTGACCCGAATACGCTTTCAAGGACCGCCTGCTGGAAGTGACAATTGGTTGCGTTATCGCAAGCGATAGTGAGGGGACCAGAAAGAGAATCGATCGTGCTTGTCAAGTTGACCGGACCAGCCCCGCAGAACGATGTGTTGGGGATGCATTGGCACTGCAAAGTATTACAAGTCCAAGTATTCGTCGTGTTAGTTGATGTTTGGGTACAAGACGACGCAGCACAGGAGAACTGTTCGACGCCGGCGTAGAATACCTCCGCGTATACCGCTGGAGAGCCGTTGGGAGACAGGGTCGTCCCGGAAATGTTGTTCAAGGGGGAGAGGGAGGCGTTGAGGGTCCGAAGAATGGTAAGTGTTGATTGTAAAGGGTAGATGGCTTGCAGTGTGGGGTTCTAGCGGGGCATGAGTCAAACTAACCCGCAGGGAGCGTGACGCACACACTGTAATTTGACAACTAAGTTCACTCGCCGCGTACACCATGGGTGAGGTATTGCAAACCATAGTCTCATTGAGACCTGACGTTTGGGGGGGCACACTTGTAGTAGAGTTACCGTTGACGGCAGCATACGCGGATTGGCAGGAAGACGAAGTTGCGCAGACGCTGCAAGTCAACCCTGCCCAGCCACTAGAGCAAGAACACTCCGAGGAAGTCACGTTGGGGAAACCATTCGAGGAAGCGGACGTGAGAGAGCGATGGGATCCATCGAATACAGTGCCACCGCATGCGGGCTGCGAACAATCCGCTCCACCGAACCCCGGGGGGCAGATACAGCCAGATCCATTGGAAGTACCATAATTGGTGCAGGTCTGTGCGGCAACGGCCAGGAAGAATGAGGCAAAATGGAGCGCAAGCAAGATGCCAGATGCTTTCGCCATTGCTGGTGCTCCCGAGGAGGGAACGAGGACGAGACGAACGAAGTTTTAATTTCGAACTGTTCAAACATGAGAGGTCGCCGCGAATCGCTTGATTAAGGGCAATATGCAGATCACGTGATATTGTTATAACGCAAATTCTCGCTCACTTGTGCCACCGTCATAACGACAGCTGCCATGTTCTCGGGGGTGAGTCGTTTTATCGCACTCAACCCGGCCAATTTTGATTCTGCAGATTTCTTCTTGGTGGTCCTCTGAACCCTCGTCACCCGGAACGTCGGAGAAATACGACCCAACAAACCCGAAAATGAACCCATTGAACCCCAAGGGTCTCAAGCCGTGAGCAGCTACCAAACAACTTCATGCATTGCAGCACCACAATCATGCTTGCTAGATGTTGCGCTTGTCCAGAAACGAAGTCTGCTCGCGACTCGTGTTTTCTTCGTCATGGGGCCGAGGACGGCCACTGCGCAGAACTGATTAAGAGGCATGTAGAGTGCATGCGTGGACTAGGCTTTGAAATTTGAACTACAACCATGCCTATTTCCGAGTCAGAATCACTAGGTATTGAACATCGGATTATCTCGTTGAAGTATATTGACGCCGCATTTGTGGCAGATCTCAACACCTCTATTTCCATCACTACAGCTTAGCTCAGTAGCATTCTCGGATCATTCTCGGCGACATTCGCCGCTCGTACACCTCACGCGGCGTGCGTCTGCAATCTGTCTGCAGAGTCGTTCAGGAAATGACAGTCCGCACCTATTTCCAAGCTCAGAACGGCCCATACTTCCTTTTATTGGCGTTGCAATGTCATAAACTTCTGCGTTTCTTCATGCAGCATATTTTGTAATTGCTTCTGGTCGGCCTTTTTTTGACCAAACACTCCGCCGCTACTTGTGTGAGAACTGTTGTCAGAGGATCCAAACACCGTAACAAACCGCAAGCTATGCAGAGGCAACAGTGCTCCGTTGATACAATTTCTCTCCCACGGTACGCCTCGGGATGTCCTCCGTCATCATTTCCGTTGCGCCTGCTGTCCCCGTATTTCTGCAGTACACCGTGTGGTACGACGATTTTGGCGTTGCCTGCTCTACAGGTATAAAAACGGCTTGATCCCTTATGGGTATAATACCTTCGATGATCTACCTTCCTAACCCTTCATTGGAGGAGCATCTCAAGTAGACTCATGGGACTTGCCAGCCTGCAGCACCCATTGAGAACTCACATACACAACCTCTCTTGGCCAGTCCACATCTTTTAATTTCATTGCCATCAACAGCAGTGATCTGGGTAGCTTCATCCTCTCTCGCTGCTATAGATATTCTCAGACAGAAATGCTCTGCGCTTTGATGGTGTCTCAATTACTGATTCAGGTGCTGGTGAGTGTGGCTTGTAAAAGAAGTAAGTCACCTGTTTCACTGGCACACTTAGAACACATTAGGAAATTCCTAGGCCCTTAGGGGACAGGTTCAAGCCGACGAGTAGACTTTTTCTGCCCACTTTGGTTTTCGTTCGCGTTTGCGACAATACCTTGAAGTGCAAGCAACGCAATGGCTTAATGCGTTATAGGCCCGGTTGCTTTTTTTCCCAATGTCCGCAGTCATTGACCTTTCTTTAGTGATAGACACTTCATCGCTTTTGATGCGCTACGTGACCTCACCGACAGTGAGTCAGTTAATATAATGCACGAGCGCACGCGGGGGAGAATGCCAATGATCGTCCAAGTCAGAGCGGAGACGACTTCTTTCAGAAACCCCGACTCGGACTTCTCATGCTGACCAGCGCCGAAGGCTTGATTAGCGGGTCTTACTTGAAGCAAGTTGTTCACTTACTGCCTAATCCGTCCCCCGAGCTCTCCAGGGCGAGCCACTCTCACAGCTCCAATTCTCGCCGTCCACCCTCGATCTTGCAACATCGTTCGCCTCCCAACTGAAAAAGACACTGAGTTGTTTCATGTGATGTTCCAGGATTAGTCCAAGCTCTCGCAGACACAGGTTGGCCGATGCTCGGACTCGTGATGAAAAAAATACGCCAAAAATTTTCATCGTGTGAGCTGAGAAGACTCCAAACTTCCGATATTATCCATGGATGCCGCATCAATGATGGTGGGCTAGTTCAAGTTGGGCTCTCCGCACCGTCACTGGCATTTTCTACCGTATGAAGTTTTGTCGACGCGATCCAACAAAGAATGCCATCACTCATGGGCCATCTGTTGAGTATTCTTCTTTCAAAGTGGATTTGACTAGAGGGTCTAGACGGAACAGAAATGTCATACCACCCCAGAAACTCCGCAACCACCCGCAACTATCGGAACGTTTCGTACGGAAAATGACAGGGTCTTCGGCATACAGTTCCAGAGCGGGTTGTGGCACGCAAAACTGCTTCTGTGCTCAGTGGAGGCTTTCAAGGATTTAGGAAGCACCACTAAGCTATAAAATGTCCCGCAACGGATTACTGTACACATGAAGAATTTGGTCACTCTAATGGAGAGTTCCCTTTTGAGTCTTCGGGATGCAACGGACCCGAGAGTCGTGGTTTGTGTGCATATTCTCACCAGTATGGAAGTCCGCTCGAAATGTACCATTCCGTTAAGACAGAAGTACGCAACGAGACAATTTTCTTCGTGCAAAGCCGAGGAAAGAACTGCCTCCAGGTGATTTTCTTTGGATGCAAGATACACATGCCTACTAGTACAGGCTGGATATAAATTTGCTCATCCGGAGAATTACGTGTACTTGATGACTCACTTTAGTGGTTCTCACTCCAAATTGATGTTTCCGTGGCCCCATTCGTCAGGCAAACGTCACTGGGTATAGCTCTGACGCAGCTTGTCCGATGCTCGTATCAGAGCAGACCACAAACTTGAGGTCGCGACCCGGAGTTAACTCAAAAGATATTTAGGATGAGAACGCCTGCTTGGGGTCATCGTGATCACCCACACGATGAAGCTTTTCGACATCGCTGCAACACTCTGCCTTGCTACTCCCGTTCTCTCTCAGGATTTCCCTCTGGTTTATGACACCATGTATGATCAGGGGGATACGCCACTCACTTCAGTTGCTTGCTCGGGTGGCTACTTTGGCCTGCTCACTCGTGGTTTTACTACTTTCGAGTCTCTCCCAACCTTCCCTTACATCGGGGGCGCTCCTCAAATACAGGGATACGATTCACAATACTGTGGTACCTGCTGGCAGTTCTCATATGCCAACATAGATGGTCTGGACGTGTCTTTCAGTTTTTCAGCGATCAATGTGGGCATGAACAACCCAGATACTTTCATCATCTCCAAGAGTGGAATGAATACCCTCACTGCAAATAACTCTGCATTACTGGATGGGTTAACAATATCCGTGGTTGAGGAAATACCTGGTATGTGTGGGCTCCTGTGAAACGAGGAGCCAAGTGAAGGTGATATTTTGGTTGTTCTGCGTCTCACCATGTATTGATCACGGCGCCAGGTACCGATCTTGACGTCATGATTGGGGACGGGATCCCCTCAAAGTATGCGTGCTGGAAGTTGGTATAGCTACCTTTCAAATTTTGTAGTAAAAGTGCTTGAGATTATGGCAGCTGGACTCCGTAGAGACTCGAGACTCGACAGATCAGGTGACACTACAAACCAAAATTATTATATCAGCAGAGGGTTGTCCGCCTTTCATATTGTTCAAGCTTTTGCTGCACCAGTGGAACATGGACCACAACCTGCCTACTCCACATCGGGGGTAATAGAAAAATCAGGTTCGAGTCCTTTGAAACTCAGGTGCAAAGTCACTTGTTGGCAGCAACCTGCTCTCAGCACACATCCCAGTCTTTCATTCCAGCTGCACTCTCCATCCCCGATGAAGAAAGTCCCGCACATCAATTAATGATGCTTGCAGTCAATTTCACTTGTTTCAGGGTACCCATAAAATGTATGGTCTCTCAAACGCCTCTTCTTTACTCCAATCATACGAATAGAAAGTGCATCTCTGAGAGCCTAAGACCCCCAAGAAGATCTATCTCCATCACTACCCCGCAGCTCACTTATTAGCTCTAGCTAAGACCACCGTTTATGCAATGAAGTCATCTCTAACGATGAGCAGGGCATCCTTAACCACGGGTGAACAGAGTTCGGCGACCTACGTACTTACCCAAAGTGCAGATTGTACCGTGAAACTCGTGCTTTTGCGATACGCGGTGCTGCCGTGTACCTGAACCACGGTTATCGATACGGATGGAGACCCAGATGGCTTTACCGTCGTTTGCGCGATAATGGATCACCTCACCGTCCGAATCGGCGTCGGTCGTATTTATGGCCTAGCCAGAAGGACGGCCATCCAAAAGCCAGGATACTGGCATTAGATTTATACATACGTAAGGTGTACAGCTTATTTGCATACTTGATATGATGAATGGTCAAGCTCGTGGGCCCGGGTAGAAATTGGATTTCGTGGCTCAGAAGGTCTTGCATTCCTTGTTGATGGTTTTTTACAGACGGTGTTTCCCGCGACCGTCACCAATGCTACGAATTGTTGCTCGATCCAGTTTGATGAATCGGCATTCAAGGAAAGCGATGTCAAGCAAGGGTACTGGAGGAAGTGGCTTATAAGTAATTGCTGGTAAGGTCGTGTTGACCTCTTGCCAGTCGATTCGGATCATACTTCCCCTGTCTACGGCAGTCGCTGACCGTGTCATTCTTTGATCAATGCTCCCAGAGCATTCTCAGTGCAGGCTTGACTGGGATTGGACCTCAGCTTGACTATTGAATGTTCACCGAGTTCGCCGGTCTCGAAATTTGTACCCCTGAGAGAACGGCTAATTCGCGATTAGTGTAGGTTCCGGTGATCATTCGTCCGTATCACGAGACAGGGCACACACGTGGTGGTATACCGGAGAAGCCGCCGTCATGAGAATACGGGAGCGGGGTGGCAAAACCGACAATGCTCGCGTTTGTCACTCACCGACCTGCGCCGGTGTTCTATGCCAGACGGTTACCTTCCCTGTGCCAGACACTACGGCTACAGCAGCCCGACCGCGCCGTAGAGCCAAACGCGGGGTTTGACTCCCGGGTGCGGTTTCTAAACTGAGACGGGAGACTTGATGTATTCTTGTACACCGGCAGCATGATCGCGCTAAGTGAGTAACATATAAATGCATACCTTACGGTTGGGTATGCAATTCCCTCAGCACCTACATCCAGTTTTCTGAGCGTCTCTCTCCTGACACTTGTCTCGTCTATCATGAAGTTCATCTCTCTTGCTGCCGCTGCCCTCGCACTCCCTGCCTTCGCGCAGACTTCCGAGAGTTTGTCATACGACAACACGTACGACGATCCTTCTCTCTCCTTGGCAGACGTTGCATGTTCCGATGGTCCCAACGGTCTCCTCACCAAGGGCTACACCACCCTTGGCTCCCTCCCCAACTGGCCCAATGTCGGCGGGGTCTACACCGTGACCGGCTGGGATTCGCCCGCGTGTGGCACGTGCTATGCAGTCACCTGGGAGAGCACGACGATCTACATTTTGGCGGTGGACACTGCCCCAGATGGCTTCAATGTCTCGGAGGAGGCAATGAACGGCTTGACCGGAGGACAGGCGGTCCAATACGGCAGAGTTGAGGTCACTTCAATTCAAGTTGACGCATCCTACTGCGGACTCTAGGTTAGTTGCCGATAAACTGGTACGCGAGGCTTAGTTCGTTCCCTGACATAACAAGGATTCTCATTGAGGGATAGGCAAAGGACTTTGCATGATCATTCGAGTTCTTGAAAGACATGACTTTTGGACATTTCGGTTGCTACGCATGGTGCTTTATTGTGTTCTCTGAGCCTACGGACATTCGCACTACGCATCTTGTATCTCGAGGCAATCAAATATAGATTTCCGAAACAGTATTTACACACCAGCAGTTATAACCGATAGACCCACGACGACATGAAGCACAGGCCATAGCGCTTGACAGTCGACGACAGCGCCATCAGAGGCTCTTTCGACAGCGTCCAGAGTCCAAGGATCACAGGAAGGGCTGCTGCACCGGCAATGACTTTGCGAGTTTGCGACGAGAGTTGAGGCGAGCCAAGCCATGTGATACGAAGAACATTCGCCCCCTCCACAGCATGCAACAGTACACTGGCCACGAGTCCCGTATACAGCGCCCAGCTGCGCCATGGGAACAGACTCAAGCCGGTCTTCACGAATTCGTAGTCCAGCTCGGCTGGTCCAACACTGAGAATGGGTGGTGTCGCCTCTGTCGGCGCGAGTCGGTGGACGAACACATGGATAGGCAGGAATATGAGAGCCGTGTAGGCTGTGAGACTCAATGTGCTAGTCAATTTCCGCGGCTGCTTGGATGTGGGCGTGAAAAGCCTCCGCACAACACCCGACGCGACGTGGATGGTGAATGGTAGCAGAAGGAGATATTTCTCTCCAAACGGCGTCTGGTAGTACTCTCTACCCAAGAGCTATTGTGAGAGACGAAATAGCCTCAAATCGTCAGCATGTTCTGTCATCAAAGGGTGGATACTCGCACCATGACTTTAGATGACAAGTTGGACCCTCCCGCATTCGCGAGCAAAGGTGCAGACAGATGGACCAAAAGGAATGTTGAGAGGAATGGTGCAGATGCATGAGCAAGTTTGACTAAGATTGGTGATGTCTTCTTTGAATCTTCGTCTTCGTTTGAGCTCATGATGGAGGCACTTGCCTGGCTGCGTATGGGTTTGGCATTCTAGGCCAGTCAGGCCACGTGACCGGCCAGTCCTCTACCCTTGCCGTAACTCTTCGTGACATAGCTAGTAGGTCAACGGTGGGGGTGGGATGACCGTAACAATGCACTGTCGTCGTTATCATATCCAGTCCTTGTCCACCGATGGCCCTGCAATGCAACCAGTGCCCCATACTCGATGCTCTGGCTCCGCTGCGCACAGCCTTCCCCCTCCTTTGAGGTGCCTCACCACTTCTCTCCATCGTAATGCATAAGCACATCACTCATCAGACATCTGCTACGAGGCTTTCCTGCCCACTGGCACCCTGCAGCTCACCCCTCCTAAGGTTCGCGAAGTCGTTTTGGGTGGGCCGAGCTTCTGCCCGTACCTCATATCATTCTCTCTTACCCTCACCCTCTCCAGGCCAGCGCTTGACCGAAGCAACAGCCAATTTGAAAGACAATGCTCAACATTCAACGCTGATTCACTGGTACTACTCGACTGACATATACATGATGATTAGGGTTGGACATACTTCCGCGACTCGGCGAGCTGGATATCGTCGAACTGGTGGCTGGTATGATTCACTTGACGTCCCCGTTGAATAGTAACGATAAGGCGTTCGTTTGACTAGAGTTGTCATGGGAGGTGACTTCGACCATGATTAATCCAGGAACAAGTTGACTTCGTCCCCCTCGTTATTGTATACGATGATATGTAGCAGTCATGAATCGGTCACTGGGGTGAATACCTCACTATTATCCAACGTGGACATTTGAGCGTTCCTTCACATGTGCTGTATCTGGTGAACGTGGAATTCCAAGACGCGAAGATCGGCCGAGTTGACTCAATCCAAAGAGTACTCACCAGGATCACGCTATGGTTCATTGACATTGGCAAGTCTGTATTTTCTGCAGGATACTTCCCATCTTCACTGCCCATAAAACGTCTCCATGAGCAAAGAATATAATTATATTTTTAATCAATGCTTTTAACCCCAAGGCAACCGCATAGATCATGACAAGGGATGATTCGAACTCAATACAAAAATGCGGGGACAGCAGAGGTCAAGCAACCAGTTGGTCGAGTATTGATTAGCAACCTAGAGTGGTGCGAGTACTGCCCACTTACACGCTGTGGGGACCATGATCTTAATTGTGGGTCAGCGGCGTATCCAGGTGGCGATCTTTGTCTTTGAGGGATCACCAGAAACAAGTGGTTCCATCCAAAGGTTTCTGTTAAGAGGTACTTGATGCATGAACGTCTTATCGTCCCTGCAAGGCGTTGCCGCATCATGGCCAAAGATTCGCCGACATGAGGCAGCCTTCAAAAAATTGATTGCATCCGTGAAAGTGCAGACAATCGCATGAGTTTGGATTGTTTTCACATTGAGTAATGCACCTATGAGTAACCTACCTCTACCATCGCGAATGATGGGCGACTCAAGCTCAACTTCAAAGCACTGTACCTGAAGCTAGCTGTGACCTTGAGGCTTGAAGCATGGTTGCATACGTGGGAAAATGGTCATCATTAGTACGGTGTTGTAGCAGTGTTGGCACGTTCCAAATCACTAGAACATCACGCAAATTTACCTTTATCTTCCGGAGATGAAAGACGTGCGGGAACTTCATTTTTGACTGGTGGGCCCGACCTGTAAAGGCTGAACAAGGTGATGCCGCCTTCCACGTCACCTTTCCCCCAGTTGCCAGTGTCGGCTTTCCATCCCTCAGGACTCTGACTTGCAATAACCCGAGGATGTTTTTGACATTCTGCCAATATGAGTTGGATAGACCGTATCGCCGACTCCATTACCCCAACGTTTAAGTTGAATCGAGATGATATAGTGGTATTGTATGTTTTCAACCTTTCGCGAATTTCTTACTGCTGAATCTTTACTCAATCTGCTCTCCAGTGTTGTAGGCCCTTCTGAGAGTGGGAAGAGCACGGTACGACCCTTGTCTTCGTGCCATGGCTGGGCTTTACGCCTTCTTAGTTCATCGAATGTGTAACGGATAGCACTCAGCTTAAAGCTAGCGGAAGGATGCGGCCTTGCACGGCGGAACTCCAGGTAATCAGATGCCACCTTGCTCATGAATTCTAGGACAGTACGGGTATGACAAGAGGGAACATCGTGTTCGTCGACACACTGTGCCTTGGTGCTGACGACGGAGCCGAGAGAAGGATAGCGAGGGATATGACAAAGTGGTTAAGCAAATCAGGGTATGATTTCCCTCGATTTTGTGAATCAGCACTGACACCGTTCTTGGCTTAGCTACATGTCTGATCTCACTGGGGTCATTTACATCCACAAGGTTGAGACAGATCCCGAGGGTAGAGACATTCGGTGATACCTGGACGCTTTCGCGAGAACTATCCCGCGAAGTTAGGTGGAAAGTACATGGCCTGCCAAGCTGGGATGGTACGCTTTCTACGAAGGAAGAATGCAGAGTGAAGCTTCAATTGCAGCTGGATGCACTGACTGAGAGTCGGACTCGGGCAGGGAAAATAATATGGATAAAATTGCCATCGAGCCCTGAATCCAGGTCCGGTTTTTTGCGACTGGTTCCAGGCTTTGGAGAGTCCAACATTGTCCTTGATTCCCCTTGGAGCCTACTAGCTGAAAACCCCCAAATAGCATGGCAGGCTGTGGAGGCACTTTTTCCAGCATTAGCACTAGTACCAGCACGAGCACGAGCACCAAATCCAATACCAGCACGAGCACGAGCACGAGCACGAGCACCAATACCAATACTAGTACTAGCACTGCTTTGCATCTGTGTTGGTTTTGTTGAATACTCTAGTCACTATCACGACATCAGGAAATTATCGTGTTACTTTTGTACCCTCTTTGCAGACTTTTAGCTACATCAGTAATTTGTTTGTGTCCTTATCCGTCCTTTTATGGGACTTTTTGCCCTTTTATGACACTTTTTCTACTTGGTACCTGGTCTAAGTGTAGGACTAGAATCATTCGCTACGATACTGCTTACATAAGAACTATACAGTACCTTCCTTTTGTAGTTACTTGTCGTATCGTCACATCTTGTCCGTTATCACAGATAACTGCTGTCGCTCTGTCGTGCCTCGCCAGCAAGTTACGTTCTTGCTGACAGCAACTTTCTAACACTAAGAGGGAATAAGTCTGCCCCAAGAGTGCCAAGTCTGGATAAGGGGATGACTAAATTACTGATGTACTATTATCATTGTTGGAATTACTTGATTACCTACGCTTTTAGCTTACATAAGCACTACCTACATCGCACCTAGTCTATCTTTAGTTCCTTAGTAACTACAAAGTATTCAACAGGTGTGTATTTACTTACTACCAATATAACAGTGACTACAGAGTATTCAACAATCATCTCTCAGCAACTGGCTTAAAAGTCCTTAAAATACAGATCTCATTGCTTTTAGGTGTGATTTTAGAGCTTCAGCATGACTCTCGAACCATAGTGGTTCCAGTTTAATAACAAGCAATAAATGAAAACTTCCTAGGACTACACATACTTTTAGTGATTTGTCTACTATAGTTACAGTAGACTGTCAATTTTTTTTTCCATTAGTGTGAGTAGAAATGTAAGTGTGTGTAATGAGCTTAAAGTAAGGATTTAGTAGATAGAAAATTCTCAGACACTGGGAATTGAACTCACAACCATGCTTGACTGTGGAAATAAGTTGTCACACACACAATCAGACTACAAGGCCATAGAATACTCTGTAGTCACTAAGGAACTAAAGGTAAACTAAGGTGCGATGTAACTACTGCTTATGTAAGCAGAAAAGCGTAGGTAATCTACTACAGTTGACTCTCAAATAACCCATATGTAGTATAACCCATACTCTGTGATAACACATAAGTTCTCAGTTTCCCAGGTATGTATGTAGTGATTTCATTTTATAACCCATACTCTCCAATAACCCATACCCCATAGTGATTTTTGGATACCATAACCCATATGTATATATGGATAGCACCAATATATAACTACTTTAGGAAGGTTTACCTCAGATTGTTGTCAGATAGTCTAAAAATAGTAAAACAGACCCAAAAGTTTGATATCTTCTGCATCTCTTTCCATAAAACCCATTGAAGTCCTGAAAAGGGGCTTAGTCAAGCTTCATGAGCAAATCCAAGGATGAAAAGCCAAGCTGGAGGCCAATTTGAAGGCTGGTCAACTTATTTCAGAGATGGATCAAGACTGGCTGGATGGTGATGGCAACTTAATAGACAAAGAGAGGGTGGTTGAAAAATTGAACAATGTATCTGATTATAATCAGGGCCTTGACAGATTGGATTCACAGGACAAAATCATTGTTAAGAAGCTTCAAAAACTTGCAGGAAATACTGGAGTCCAAGAAACTCATAATGGCTTATCTTTGAAGAAGTGGAAGTGTAAGATGTTCTAATTTTAACTGTTTGAGTGCATACCATACTGAGTTGTTTAAAGGTCCTGCTGAGAATAGAAATATGGTGTCTGCAAACAAGAGTCTGAAAGCACCAGAAAGAAAGGAGCTTGCAACTCTTCAGCAAGGAATTGAAATTCTTAATTGGCATCATGCTAATAACTTGAGTTAAAAGAAAACAGCAGAGCACTTCAACAAGATTTATCCAAGCCTCCAAATCAAGCAGCCACTAGTCTCATCATGGCTGAAGAATGAAGCAAGATGGCAAGTGGTCTATGAAAGCAGTACTGAGGTTGGGTGCTCAGTCAAAAAGTTTTGTCAAACACAACACCCAGAAGTTACTAAAATGCTGTGTTGCAGCTGCAATGTATCCAACTTATTATTATCCATGCACAGTTTCTGTTATGCGTAACGCAGAACCTGTGGTCAATGTTCCCAGGAGGCACTCACAAAGAGGCACTATGTCTGGGAAGGGCTGGGATGAGGGAGGGGCGACTGAGGACTAGTGATTGGCTTACTTAGAAAGGTGGGACTTAAGGCCACCAATCAAGGACACAGGTTAAACATTGTACATATAAGCGTAGAACAAGTGTGAG
>JBBPTY010000225.1:0-24188 GCA_038094335.1 Tylopilus aff. striatulus | reverse complement strand
CCAAGGCGAAGAAAGCCAAGGCGGTGAAGAAGGAAGTGGTCCCAAAGATTGTCTGCTACAACTGCGGAAAGAAGGGACACTTCATCGCGAAGTGCAAGGCTCCCTCGAGAACCTGCACGAAGTGCAAGTGGACCGGTGGTGAGCATCACCCTGGTTGCAAGCTCGGCAAGAAGGCCGAGGATAAAACAAAAGAAGGAGGAACAGTCGCTGAGTATGTCAGCTCGGCGATAGAGAAGTACGAAGCGGCGCAAACGCGCGCTGCCTACTCTTTCTCGGACTCTGAAGATGAGGCCGAGACGGCAGGGATGGTAACGCCCACCCTGTCTGCTCAGGAAGAAGAAGTCGAAGCAGCTATCAAGCAGCTTCACAGAGAAGCGATGCACACCCTTACGGGTAGTGACCAAGCTAGTCCATCGCGCATCCCTTTCTAAGAGAAGATCAGGATCTGAAGAAGACGCCTCTGAGAAGAAAGACGCACCCCTGACACCTTTACCAAAGGAAGATTGAGAAGTGACGCCCCATTTGAAGAGAAGTCGAAGAAGACGCCTCTAAAGAAGACGCCCCGAAACATTTGGAACTTCCAGGTTTCCATTTGTAGAAGAAAACGCACCTCTGAAGAGAAGTAGAAGCTATGGGTACAGGTAACCAACCCTGGGCGGCCTAACCACCCGCTGGAATTAAGCACACCTGAAATATCGGTGCCCGTGCAAGAAACCCATAGGTATAATATTGGAGAGACAACTCCCTTATTTAAAGAAAGGTTTTACTTTGAAGCTGAAGAAGTGGAAAAAGGTTTTCCCTATTGTGAAGAGAAGAAAGTCTTGGTAGCAGTAGTAGATAAAGATCGAATCTGTAGTAGCATACCTTGAATAGTATTCCCCTTTGACAAAACAAAAAGATGAAGAAGTAAGAGAAAAAACCCTGGAAGAAGAAAGGACCAGAACGGTCGTAAAAGGGAATGAGCTCTTAATGGACGTACAAGTCAAGGGGCTCTATCAACAAGAAGTATTTGAAGAAAAGGCGCTACTAGATAGTGGTGCGTCCCACATGTTCGTGGATAGTAAATGGGTGAAAGAAAAGGATCTAGCATTAATAAGGCTAGAAAACCCAATCCCAATCTACAACGTAGACGGGACAAGAAACGTGGCTGGAAAAATAACCCACGCCGCGGACATTGTCCTAGGTTACAAAGGACATCAAGAGAAGATTCGGGCCGAAGTAACTAACTTAGGACCCAATAAGATCGTTATAGGATACAATTGGCTAAAAAGTCATAATCCCGTAATTGATTGGAAGACCGGGGACATCAAAATGAAAGTATGTCCACCCGGATGCTATAGGGCAAGACAAGCCCAAATACAGACGTCGAAGGAGGAACAAACCTTTGAGGAGGAACACATGGAAGCCCGGTCTACATCTAAAGCATTAGAAGGTAGTCAACCAAAGAAGGCTAGAGACTTGGTTCCTCCACAATACCATAAGTGGATCAACGTCTTTGAAAAGACTAGCTCGGAAAGAATGCCGACTAGAAAACCTTGGGATCATGCCATAGATCTAAAGGAGACGTTTAAACCAAAAAAGGGAAGACTAATTCCCTTGTCACAGAAGGAACAGGAAGAAGTTACCCTGTTCATAGAAGACCAACTTGGAAAAGGCTATATACACCCATCCAAGTCACCACAGACGTCACCAGTGTTCTTCGTCCCTAAGAAGGACGGAAAGAAGAGAATGGTACAAGATTATAGGTACCTAAACGAACACATGGTGAAAAATAATTATCCTCTACCGTTGATATTCCAATTGGTCGAAAAATTAAAGAAAGCAAAACTATTTACAAAAATGGACCTAAGATGGGGATACAACAACGTGAGAATAAAAGAAGGAGATGAATGGAAGGCGGCATTCACATGCCATAAAGGAAGTTTCGAACCCTTAGTCATGTACTTCGGGTTATGCAACTCACCAGCCACGTTCCAAGGAATGATGAACGACATCTTCAATGATATGGAAGCGGTGGTGGTTGTCTATATAGATGACCTTCTAATATTCACTCCTTCAGAAGATCAGAAGAAACACGATGAAATCGTGAAAGAAGTATTACAAAGGCTCGAAGAAAACGACCTCTTCGTAAAACCGGAAAAATGCTCATTTTCGGTAAAAGAAGTAGAGTTTTTAGGAATGTTTGTTTCAGAAGCTGGCATTAGAATGGACAACGAAAAGGTCCAGGCCATTTTAGATTGGCCAACGCCGAAGAATGTCCAAGGAATTAGAAGCTTCCTAGAACTAGCAAACTTCTATAAACATTTTATTAAAGACTTTTCGAAGATAGCTCGACCTATGTATGACCTAACAAAGAAAGAAGTACCATGGTCATGGGGTCCAGCACAAGAAGCCTCGTTTAACTTCCTAAAAGGAGCTTTTACGACGGTGCCAATACTCGCCTTCCCCGGCGATAAAGAAGAATTCCGCTTAGAGACGGATGCTTCAGATTACGCAACTGGAGCAGTGCTATCTGTCAAGAAGGACGACAGTAAATGGCACCCGGTCGCATTTTACTCAGCTTCAATGATTGACGCAGAAAGGAACTATCCTATATTCGACAAAGAAATGTTGAGCGTCATCAATGCCCTGGAAAAATGGCGACACCTCTTAGAAGGAACAGAGAAACCCTTCGAGATCTGGAACGATCACCAGAATCTCCAATGGTTCATGAAGAAGCAAGACCTAAATAGAAGGCAAGCTCAATGGAGCCAATACCTATCTAGGTTTAATTTTGTCTGGTGCCACAAACCTGGAACCAGTATGACAAAAGTAGATGCCCTTTCTAGACGAGAAGATCATAAGAAGGGGATCGAAGAAGATAATAAGGGGATAACCCTTATGGAAGAAAGAAAGATCCGAATCGGACTCGTCCGCATGGACGATCTCTTGGATAGCATAAGAAGTGCTACCATGAGGCTGAAAGAATCAGAAGTCCTGGATCTAGAAGCAAGAGGGTTCGAAGTAAACAACGACGGACTTCTCGTAAACAGGGGAGAACAAGTGTTCGTCCCAGAAGAAGTTAGAAGGCGGATTATCACCGCAAACCACGATACCCCAATGACGGGACATCCAGGACAAGAAAACACCCTGGAAATAATCCAAAGACATTGGTGGTGGCCGAAGATGGCCGAAGAAGTAAAGACATACGTCGCAAAGTGCGATCGATGTCAGAAAATGAAGACGACCAACCAAAAGGTGGCGGGAAAGTTAATTCCCTTAGAAGTACCAAGCCAACCATGGAAGGAAGTCTCGGCAGACTTTATTACAGGACTGCCAAAATCAGAAGGATTCGACGCAATCTTAGTGGTTGTAGATCGATTCTCAAAAGAGGTGGTATTCGTACCCACCAAAACAGAAGTAACAGCGCTGGAAACGGCCAGGCTGTACCTCACCCACGTTTGGAAGGACAAAGGGCTTCCACAAGGAATTGTCTCCGACCGAGGTCCGCAGTTCGCATCGCAAGTCATGAAAGACATATGCAAACAACTGGGAATTACCCCTCGGCTAAGTACAAGTTACCATCCGCAGACAGACGGTCAGACGGAAAGGGTAAACAGGGACTTACAGCAGTTCCTAAGGCTGTTCTGTAACGACAGACAGCAAGACTGGGCGCAATGGTTGCCACTGGCACAATTCGCTCAGAATAACAGAAGAAGTTCGGCGACTAAGAAAACGCCGTTTGAAGTAACAAAGACGTATTCCCCAAGAATGGGAACGGAGCCAGGGAAGACAAAGGCACCGGCCGCGGAAACATTCGCGGATATGTTTGACGTTGTGAAGTCCTCTTTGGGAAAAGCCCAGAGGAAAATGAAGGAACAGGCGGATAGGAAAAGATCCGATGCCCCTGAATATGAAGTGGGACAAGAAGTCCTTCTTTCAACCGCGAACCTAAAAGTAGGTCGCGAATCACAGAAGTTGACGGAGAAATGGCTAGGGCCCTTCAAAGTCAAAAGACACGTGGGAAGAAACGCGGTAGAATTAAACCTACCGGCCCACATGAAGATTCACCCGGTAATTAACATTTCAAGGGTGAAGCCGTACCAACAAAGGTTGGAAGGGCAACCTCTCGTCCGATCGGGACCTGTCTTGGTCACAGAGGACAGAGAAGAAGAATACGAGGTCGACTATATCGTTGACGCTCGAAAGAAGGGAAGATCTTGGGAGTACCTCGTCCACTGGACCGGGTACGACGACTCAGGACGAACGTGGGAAAAAGAATCCCACTTGAAAAATTCTCCAGAAGCGTTAGAGGAATTCTTTGAGAAAAATCCGAGACACTGGAGACGGGTTCAATTCACTGAAGTCTATGGGCTTTACAACCCATACCCGGAGGAACCCATTGCTACTGAAGTGCGCAGTCATGGAAGACAGCGCTTAAGAAGGGGATAGTGTTGCGGCGCAACATTATTCAACTTAACTATTAAACCATGCACAGTTTCTTTTCCATTTTCATTCACTTCCGTGCTGTGCACTGGTAAGGCTATGCTTTATGACTAATCTTATTCTAGAACAATCTATGCTCTTATCTATGACATCATATGGAACCACCTAGAACAATGACGTCATCATGACTCATGATGACTCGGTATGACTCATCCCTATCTCGGCTGTGCTTTCCTATGCACACAGCCTCCTTATCGTCCAATAGCGATACGGACTCATATGGTTCCACTTTCTATTTATTACATCAGCTGTACCATAACATGTACAAACAGTAGTAAGAGTATATAAGACAGGACCGAATGGCGGCAAGTCCCCATTCTGGTTCTCTTGTGTCTTCATCACTCCACTCTGAGTACCGCCACAGCTACAGCTAGCAGTGGTCTAAACCCTCGAATATACCTTTAGAACCCTTGCACGACGCTTGGGTTGCTATTGGGTTTCTTGTTGGTTTCAATCTCCAGGAGTGAGACATAGAGGATTGTCTGGGCTGTAGTCAGGCAGTTGGTAGTCTGGAGGGGTGGGAGGTAGGCCAAGGAAAGAGAAGCGAGGGTTGGCTTCCGCTGAGGTAGGTGGAGATACATATAACGGGTAAGACTGTGGGGTCTGGGATGCAAGTAGGGGATTGGGAGCGAGAAGAGGAACTGTTTGGGGAGGAGGGTACTGTGGGGACTAGGGGGGTGGTGGAGAAGTGAAGGGCAGAGTCTACCTCAATCACCATGTCAAGCATTCCTAGTTGGTGGGCCACGGTCAACAATCATTGGTCTAAGTCTGCTTGTAAGTGGGAAAGGGTATGAGCAAAGAAGGGAAGACGGGTCAAAAAGAGTTGGGGACTTCTAGTTAGGAGATCAGTCAGAGGAATAAGGTGACGTTGGATCAGGAAAGCAGAAAGTATAGAGAGAAGGGGAGTGTCAGTTTCCATATGGTTTTCCAAAGTGGCAGTAAGGTGACTGTCCATGAGGGCGATTCTGAGCAGTAAGAGATTAGCTTGTCCGGCTGGCTCTGTGATGCGTCTAGCAAAGGAATTTGGTGTGGACATGTTAATCTGGTGATGGTGGTGACAGCAATGATGGTGAGTAGGCCAAAGATGACAATGGTGAGTTGGAGGAGGCAGAGTCATTGGGCGGTCCAGAAAGGTTCTTTAGCAAGAGGGTGGATGGATGGGAGGTGTTGGAAATCAGTCATGCAAGGGGGGTACTTCTTGTAGAGATGCCTTGTCCTTGTTTTTGGTTTCAGGTTAGTGCATGGTCCTTCTTATACTGTGAAAGGAGAGCTGTAGAGTGGTGGAGATTAAATTCAGGTTCCCAGGTGTTTTTGGCTGATGAGTACCCTTTCCATGTGACCAGGTATTTTTGGAGTCGTCTGATGTTCCTATGGGAAATGATCTGATCAACTTCATACTCTTCTTTGGCATCAATGATGGTTGGAGGGGGGCAAAGGAAGTTGGGGCCATGTGTCAGTGTTTCCTTATACAGGGATAGTAATGATGTGTGGAAAACATCATGTATCTTCCAGGTGGGGGGGAGTTTGAGGTGGTAAGTTAGTGGGGATAGTACCTGAGTGATTTCAAACAGTCCATGGTGTTTTGGGGCAAGTTTCCTAGAGGGGTAGTGAAGGCGGAGATTGGTGGCTTCTAGCCACACCTTATCCCCGACCTTCCAGGGGGAGAAGGTTCGGGTGTTACATTCCATCATGATCTGATGGGCTGTTTCATGTGCTGCAGCAGCTTCCCTTTGTGCTTCTTCTAATGAGGACAGCTGATTCTGAAGGGCAGGGAGGAAGGTCTTGCCAAGTGGGGGGTAAGCGCGGGGTTCATAGCCCAGTAGAAGGGAGAAGGGTGAGACTTTGGTGGAGGAATGGGGAACTGAGTTGTGGTGGAATTCTGCCATGGTGAGGAACTCCGACGATTTCCGAGGGTGATTGGTGCAAAAGATCTGAAGGTATGTTTCCACTTCTTGATTGGTCCATTCAGTTTGGCCATCCGTTTGTGAGTGATACATGGTGGAGAGGTGGACATCATAGTCAAGTATTCTGGCAAGTTCTCGGGCAAAAGCAGATGCAAATTGAGGGCCCTGATCAGAGATGATGGAGTTGTGGAGGCCAAATCATTTGCATACATGGTTGAAGAAGGCTTGGGCTACCCCTGTGGCATCAATGGTTTTAGAGCATGGAATAAGAATTACCCCTTTTGTAAGACCATGGTCGACCACGACCATTAAGGAGTCATGTCCATGGGAAGGAGGTAAGTCCATGACAAGGTCTACTGAGACTTGCTTGAAGGGTAGTGTCAACTTAGAAGGGATGGGTGTAAGGCCAGTGGCAGTGGGATGTGTGTTCGTCTTATTTTGTTGGCAAATGGCACATCCGGCAACGTAATTCCGGACAAAGGTGGCTAGTCCAGGCCACCAGAAATCTCTTTCCACAACTGTCTGGGTGCAGTAGTGTCCAGCATGTCTGGAGGTGGTGGATTCATGGAGAGAGCATAGGATTGCGACACATTCAGATGGGGGAATATACATGCATTGTTTGTAGTAGAGGTGGCCATCAATATAAGACCAGTCAGAGAATTTTGATCTAGGGAATAGAGGATTTCTGTTGTAAGACAACAAAAATATATCTTGCAGCTACTCCAAGGGAGAGCCTAATGCAAGCGGGTGAAAGAAAGAAGAAGGAACGAGTGATCATCCCAAAGGGTTCCAACTCGATCTGCTCAATGGGAGTTGTCTAAACAAGGGAGAACACTGAGAACTAAGTCTTCTGAGTGAAGACTGCCCAACCCGACCGAAATATGATGAGTCCGAGTGACTCTGAGTGCAACTGCATGGAAATAGGGGCCTCTGAACTGGATGAAGTACCAGCCAGGCAGAAAACGATACGAAAAATGATATACGAAAGACCTACAATGGTCACTTACTGTTGAGCTTCCCTGGACACTCACTGGTAGTCTCTTCTGAAGGGGAAAACTTTTGATTAGGTAGTCTGTACATAGTTTTTATAGTCTGGGCATACCTGAGACTGTCAACAAAGAAAAACTAATAAAACACTAGCCGCATGTGCTGGGCATCGAAATGGCACTATCTGGCATGTAAATACGAAAAGGTCCGACCCTAATATCAAGGGTCCGAGGGTGCGAATGTACCCGACCACTCTGTGGGTCTAGGTCCAAGTTAGGGGCACCAAAATGAAGTGTGACGAAAGGGAACGCCGTAAAACTGGTTGGACTAAGTGCAAATGGATGAAAGGAGGTAAAACAAACTGTTTCATATCAACAGAACCATCCGGTTTGATGTTCTGGGCTGATACCATTGGATCCGGTCGACCAGACTAGGTCAGACAGCTCAGACAGACTCAGACTTGCTCGGATTGGCTTGGCACTTTGTGCAGTGGACACCAGGCAACCTAGAATACTGGGAATCATGCAAAATGGGACTTACAACTGTAGTGAGCTCCTTGCTCCTACACTGTCGTGGAGGTTTTCTATGGCCCTAAGGACCAAGGGGTCTGAGGTAGAGGATTTTTGAATGTGGCGAACGAGGGTGAGGTCAAGGGCATTGATGATGGCTGGTTCTGGACATATGGGAGTGTTGACATTGTCAAGGGTGGTGTCTACCATGTCTTTCTGGGAAAGAGCATCTGCTGGCCCCATCTTGGTCCCAGGGGTGGTCTGCCAAACAATAGGGAAATCCTGGGGGAATAGGGACCAGCAGGCTTGTCGTCGAGATAGCTTCCGGGGGTCTCTGAGGTAGGATAGGTTTTTATGATCTGTGAGGATAGTGACAGAGTGAGGAGTTCCTAGGAGGTATTGTTGCCACTCGTCTAAAGCCAAGATGACGGTGAGTAGTTCTCTGTCATAGATGTTGTAATTCCTTTCTGCTGGAATAAAGGTTTTAGAGAAGTAGGCACAGGGGTGGAGGTCACTGTTGCTGTCCTGTTGCATGAGGACAGCTCCAGCTGCTAAGAGAGAGGCATCGGTCATGAGGGTGAATGGATGAGATACATCTGGTATGTGGAGTATCGGGGTAGAGGAGAAGGTCGCTTTGAGGGATTTGAAGGCATGTTGTTGGAGAGGAGTCCAGGCCCAGGGTTCGCTTTTTCTTGTTAGAAGATTTAGTGGGGTGACTATGTTGGAGAAGTTAGGGATGAATTTGCAATAGAAGTTTGCAAATCCTAGGAATGAGTGAACTCCCTTAATGTTACTGGGAGGTTTCCATGTCTTAATGGCTTCAAGTTTGATGGGGTCCATCTCGACTCTGCCTTGTCCGATGATCATGCCTAGGAATTCCATATGTTTGACATTAAAAAGACATTTGGACAGCTTCAGGGATAGTCCATGTTCCCTTAGCCTGGACAGTACCTTACAGGTCCTTTCATGATGGAGGTCAAGATCTCCGTTGGTGTGGATCCCAATATCGTCCATGTAAATCTTCAGCCATTGCTCAGAGATCATATCTGCGAAGATGTGGTTCATGAAAGACTGGAATGTAGAGGGTGCATTGTTGAACCTGAAGAACATGATGGTGGGTTTGAATAGTCCCAGAGGAGTGATGAATGCTGCTTTCCATTGATCTTCTTCTCATAGGCAGATGTTGTTATATCCCCATTGAATGTCGAATTTAGTGAACCACGTGGCATCCTTCATCTCATCAATGAGTTCAGAGATTAGGGGGAGGGGGTAGGCATTACGGATGGTGTGAGAGTTGAGGTACCTGTAATCTTGGCAAGGGCGAAGAGAACTGTCCTTCTTTGATACAAAAAAGAATGGGGAAGCCTGGGGGGATGTGGATGGTTTGATCCTTCCCATCTTTAAGTGTTCTTCAATAAAGTTTTTACATGCTTCTTTTTCAGCTGGGTTCAGGGGGTATACTTTGGCAATCTTGGGAATGAAAGAGGATTTGAGTTCGATGACATGGTCATAGGGTCAATGGGGTGGGAGCTTATTGTGGGTGATTTCAGAAAAGACATCCTTGAATTCTTGGCACCAATCTGGGATGCATACTTCCTTAGGGTTTTCTGCTTGTGCCAGTTGGGTTGCAATAGTGATCTTGTTGATTGATTCACCTTTGTATTCTGGAGGGAGGTACTCATGAAGAGACTCAACATCCTCTGGGAATCTCTGTGTGAGGCACAAGGCAGTTTCTTGATCTTCATTCAACCCAAGCCAGCAAAGAAGGTAATGTTGAGAGGATAGGTTGGGGTTGGTAGAGGTGTGAGGTCTTTGAGGAAGGATGATCGAGTGAGTGTTCCAATCAATTTTGGGATTCCATTTCTTGAGCCATGGCATTTCTAGAATTATCTGTTGACGTCCTAAACTTAGGACCATAAGCTCAGCCTCCTTTTTATGCCCAGGGAAAAGAAGTTCAGTTTTCGCTTTGCAGAGGATCATTCCCTTGGCATTCATTGTTCCATCCACATTATGGGCAGTTATGGGTCTGGGGAGTCATTTGAGGGGGAAGTTGGCAGTCGTAAGGAGGCCTGTGCCGATAAAGTTACTGGTGGCTCCACAATCAATTAGGGCTGTAGTTTTGATGGTTTCTTGCCCAGCTCTGAGTTTTACAGGGAGATGGAGAGTCCTTTCATTGGGTAGAGCGGTGATTACATGGGCAAGATCTATAGAAGTAAATGCCAAAGTTACTTCCGGGTTCAAAAATCCATATCATCAGTGAAAGTTATGGCCACTTCCTCTGTGGGTTCTTCAAAGCACATTTTCAGGGTTTGTAGTACCTCTTGTTCCAATTTGCCTTGTGTCTTGAGAGAGGCTACATAGTCATCAATGGCAGAGGGAGGGCGGGGGGTGGGCATAGGAATGGGTGGCTTCTGGGTGGAGGTTTCAGCTCTGCGAACATTCAGGGATTTGGGGTTTTCCTTGGAAGGAGTGTTTGCATAGGTAGTGTATTGTTGGGCATTGTGTCCTTTTTTTCTACATTGGAAGCAGCATCCTTTCTTGAAGCAATGAGCTTGTTCTAGAGGGGACAATTTCTTGAGGGTAACTGTGTCAATGTCCATGGTGTTGGGATCCTTGATGGGTCAACTGCCAGAAGATAGGGGGATTCCTTTTATATGGTGGAGGCCTAAGATATGTAGTTTCTGGGTGTGGAAATCCTTTGCTTTGGAGATCCAGGTTTCAATGGTGTCTGGAACTGGGGACATGGACAGGACCATGGTTGCCACTTGGTTGTCCATCCCTGCGGCGAGGTGATCAATTAGGGTGGTTGTATCTGGGGTCTTTGCTCTGGCTGCTAGGGTTTCGAAGGTAGAGATGTATTGTTGGAAACCATCATCAATGGTTCCATCCTGCAGTTTGAAGGGGGTTTGTCTTAGTCTACTGATCTGTTGGTGAGCTTTGGCTTTGATGTCAAAGGGGAAGATGGTTTTCTCCAGGTCTTTGATGAGAATGGTGATGGTTTTCTCCACATCTGGGATGGTCGTGTCTTTCATTCGGGAGTATCATCTTTCTGCTACCTTGACTCCTTCCCCAGTGGTGAGCTTATTGAGGATGGTGTAAATTTTCTTTTTCTTGGTGTTGTAAATGCTGTCATTGAGGTCAAAATATCCTAGCATTGCCAGAGTCCATCATGTGATATCCTTGGGATTTCCATTGAAGTCAGTGGGGAGAGTGGCTCTGAGCTCTGTGGCCATGAGGGGTACTGGGGCAGGGGGTACTGGGGTAGGGGGTACTGGGTATGGGGTGACGAGTACTGGGGCGAGGGGTACAGGGGTAGGGGGTACTAGGGCGACAGGTGCTAAGGCAAGGGGTACTGGGATGACTGGTACTGGGGCAAGGGGTATTGGGACGACAGGTGCTAGGGCAAGGGGTACTGGGATGGCTGTGGGGCTGGGTGGTTGTGAGTTTATGACAGGGGAGAATACTGCTCTGGGGATGAGAGGTCTAAGGCGAAGCTGGGGGTTTCTGGGGATTTCAGGGGTGTGCTGGGTTGTGGACGGAGCCAGGGTGTGGGCTGAGGTTGGTGGTTCTTCTGGGTCAGATTTGTCAGTGTTGTGGAGCCCAAAGTATCTTCTCATGCACTGGGGTAGACCCTGCTCCTAAATAGGTGGGGTCAAAGTATGCTTGTTCTTTTGTTATGTGTAATGTAAAACCTGTGGTCAGTGACTCCAGGAGGCACTCACTAAGAGGCACTGCGTCTGGAGGTAACTAGGACGAGGGAGGGACGACTGAGGACTAGGAGTTGGCTTACTCAGAGACGTGGGATTAAAGCCACAGATCTGGGACTCAAGTTAAATGTTGAATAGTGTAGAACAAGTGTGAGAATCTACATACATGGAGATGTAGCTACTTAAGTTAAAGAGGAACTCAAGGGCAGGCTACTACGGTATAAATAGGGAGAATGTGGCTATGGGGGTTACTGAGTCATCAGAAGAGAGATGACTAAGGAGGCTATGTCCATAGTGATGTAAGCATACAGCAGAAAGAAATAGACCAACTGAGGCAGCATAAGGCAATGTAGAGACAATAAGGAAGAAAGAGGGCAGTGGACTGTAACAGAAGCAGCCAATGAACAGGTCCATGACAAGCAGCCACTGGCCCTACTTATAAGCCATGAATCCAGACAGCACTGGATGGCCTTGCAAGTGGTCTTTGCTACATATGCTCAGAATGTGTGTGGTTTGTGTTTGCCCAGTCATTGTCCTTTGACCCAACTGTTTTGCAGAAGCATCTTGGTCATTTTCTGCCACAACAACTCCAGTACTCGATTTTGCAACCACAGGCCCATACTCCTATCATACCCAGCCTGTCACACTGCAACAGCAATGCAATTTACATGTGTATATGACTGTTTCCAGCGGCCTTGACTTGTGACAATCCCTACCAGGTTGCATCATCTTCTAATCTGGATCAGCAGCCTCATACAAATGGTGGCATTCTCTCATCATTCTCACCAGCCTATTCATCATTATAGCTACCTTAGTTCCTGGCTACTTGTCAATAAAAGTCACTTTGTAGGTGCCAACAGCAGGGTTTGATTTTGGCTGGTGTAATAGTCTGTGAGAAAAGTGTGACAAAATGTGACTGATGAAGTTGTTGGACTGATGAAGTCACTGGAGGGGATAGTACCACAATGTTGCCTAGAATTATTGACCTTTTCAGGAAGGTTGTTGCCATGGAAAAAATATATCCAAAAACATACCTAATCTTTGGCCAGCTGTATCTCCTCAGTGCCCATGTCAAACATGATTGGATTAATATCAATCAACTCAGGACAACCAGGACAACATTTACTGAGGTGACCAACACCAAAAAAAACTGGTTTGAAAAACTTCAATATTTGGTGTGCCCACTCATTTTACTCAAAGCTGATACTCAACAGCTCATGCAGGTATGCCATGAGGCCAGCAAATGTGCTCTGCAATGCAGTGGTCTGTTGTTTGATTCATTGAATTTCTTGATCATGAAACAATCATGATGTGTTTCAACACCTCCACCTGCTCAATTCAATGGATTTTCAAGTACTTCCAGAAGCATGGTGTCATCCCCAACTTGGGTGAAGATGCAGCCCCCAAAGAGAAAACAAGAAATGGGCATCTTGGTGGTGAAGATGTTGAGGTAAATATTCATGTGAGTGTTACTTGAAACTAAGCTATGATAGTTTCTACTTGGTACAATTGACAAGATGCCCGACATTTACCTTGATGATGTTACAGTTGACCTGTCATTTCTCTTTTTGTCTCCTTCCTGGTCACATCCATCACTTCATTGGGATGGTAACTGGTCTATTCCTCTTCTATCCATGGTTTAGATTGATCTCTTATTATCTATCTTGCTGTTTGATATCACAGACCATTACCTCCTTGACTGCCTCTCTCATGACAGTCATGTATCCCTGTAGTCCATTGTTCTTCACTATTCCTTTGTATTCTGTTGTTCTTCTTGAAGCCTGCCCTTATGTGAACTCAGTTCACAATATATACTGTAGCATCCATGTATGTAGGGTTCTCACGCTTGTTCTGTGCAATTATATGCCTAACTTGTAAGTTTGTATGACTCAGTGGTGTGGTAACCAACTGATATTATGTACATGTATCTACCTGTAAGTTTGTATGACTAGGTAGACAGTTAGTATTGTAGTGTGGTGAATAGACTAGTGTCTCACCTCAGTGGTGTGGTAACCAACTAAGGTGAGATGACTTAGTTGGATGTGGAACAAAGTGTCATTATATAAGCAAAGAAGTGGCAGTACAGTAGAAAGTCCAACATAACTTGTGTCCTTAATATTGAGGCCTGAGTTCCTCAATCCTAAGTATAACCTTTGGGTTCTCAGTCAACCATCTCCTTTGTCCCTTGTATCTCCAGATGCAGTGCCTCTTCATGAGTGCCTCCTGGAGCCACTGACCACAGGTTTTATATAGAGTATAACAAAAGAACAAGCATGCTTTTAACCCCTTCTATCTAGGAGTAGGGTTTACCCCTTGCATGAGAAAAGCCTTTGGACTTTTCCTCAGTGACAACTCAGACTCAGAAGAACTCCCAGTCACAACTCCTAGCCAAACCCCAGTCCAGCACATCTCAGATATCCCCAGAAACCCTCAGCTTTGCCCTAGGCCACTCATACCTAGTCTTGCCATGGCTTGACTAACCAAGAACTGGTCTTGGCTTTAATCAGCTTGTTCCCCAGTTCAGTGACTTACAGCAACCAACATTGATGAAGATGGTCCAGTTCAGCTTGATTAGCTGTGGTAGCTGGTCTGTGGCCATCAGGATACACCCACTCTTCGAGACACATAGAAAATGCATTGTTGCTGACACAAGTACATAAGGAGATACAATAGTTACAACAGAACAGTGTTATCAAAAGTACAGCACAATTCTTAGGACCTAGGCAACAGGTATCACTGGTGTATGAGGGTGAGCTGAACATAGCCTGAAAAAGATATATTAGATATGTTACTGAGTGATGTCAGGATCCATGGCAACTTACTTTTGTCCTGGCATTGACAGTAACTTTTTCTCTGCAACCTTGGATGCAATGTTTACTGCTCCCACTCTTTTGGGAGGAGCTCAGTGAGATGGAGTGGGGACAACTGGCAGTGATGATGGCAGTGGTGGTGGTGGTGGCATTGGTGGTGGCATTGGTGGTGGTGGCAGCAATGATGGAGAGCAAGCTGGTGAAGGTGGCAATGACAGAACATTTACAGTCTGGACTGCAGTAGGATCAAGGTCTTGCATGATTTCCAAGCCATCCAATGGACCTGAAGGGTGTCTGAAGAGTGCAAAGATAGAAACAGTGATCGCAAGTGATCATAGTCAGGCTCCTTGAAAAATGAGAGTGTCCATGAATAGGTGAGGAGGAAAAGAAGCTCTTGGGGTAACCCACTACACAGCTCTTCAATAGGGGTCTTCCTCTTGAGCTCAAGAATCAATGAATCATTGCAGCAACTTGTTAGCCAAGAGAGTGAGCCTCATATGAAATATATGAGCATGTATGCTAGTGACTCGATGTCATCATGGTGTCCCAGTTATGCTCCCAGATGGCTGTTGACTGAGGTGAAGGCAGGGGTACCAGTAAGGTGGTGGGCATGGACAAATGGAATGTGAGACCCAGTCTGAGGATTGTGATAGCATTTCGAAACACCAAAATCAACTATGAAGATTGTTTGAGCCATGTCACCATGGCCAACAAGGACATTCTGTGGTTTGATATCAGCATGAACATATCCAAGAGCATGTATATGCTGAGGATGAGAGATTTACAGAATTTGAATGAAATGGGTTGAGTCAGTCATTGATTGGCAACTCACCAGTTGATTGGTAATGTGAATGACCATATGGACATGAAACCTCTTTCATTTGCTTATAAGCTTGTGCAATGAAGGACCAAGGAGATCAAGGACCAATCTGTCATAGTTGGCCTCTCTTCCAAACCAGTGGACATGGGGGAATCCTTCACTACCATCAAATAGCTTAAGGATCTTGTACTTGTGTTTCACCGAAGATTTCTTGTTGACAGATAATTCAAGTTTGATTGCAAGGAACTTTCTGGTGAAGATGTTTACTGCTCTATATATGTTCCCTGTGATTTTGTGCTACTTAGATGCTCCTGTTGGCTAATATGGACATCTTGTCCAATGGTAGAAGTATCATACCATATGTACCTGAACCGAGTAACTCTTTGACCCTAAACCAGCCATTGGATTGGAACATGAGAGTGATGGGCAGGAATCATTGGATGAGCACAACAGTTTGCTGGTGACCTCTTTGTAACTTGAGCTGAGAGTAGGAAAAATGAACAAAATGGGTTATACACAGACATATGTGACCCACGGTCCCCAGTCTCCAGATCCCCTATACACCCCTTATCAGCTGATTCAGGGATGGTCTCATACTACCAGATTTGGAATGATCCTAATCATATTTATTTAATGTGTGTGGCTGAAGCTGGTGAACATCTACTGTTATGATTGCCCCCCTTTTTCTCTTTTCTTGCATGACTCATCTTTCCTTCATCTGTTACAGTTTTCTACTTCCTCTTTTCCATCTCTATATTGCCTTATGCAGCCATGGTCGGTCTGCCTCATATTGCTGTACGGTTTCATTACTATGAACAATGCCTCCTTAGTCATCTCTTCTCTAATGACTCAGTAACCCCACAGCCCCACCTCTCCTTATTTATACTGTAGTAATCTGCCCTCGAGTTCCTTCTTAACTTAAGTAACTACCTCTTCATGTATGTAGATTCTCATGCTTGTTCTTTGCAATAACACACTTAACTTGTGTCCTTGTATTGAGGCCCTAATCCCTCAATCCTAGTAAGTCACCTCAAGCTCCTCAGTCAATACCCTCCTTTGCCCCTTGAGTATCTCCAGACATAGTGCCTCTTCGTGAGTGCCTCCTGGAGTCATAGTCCACAGGTTTCACATTACACATAACATCATCATCATCTGTTCCCTTCACATACAATCAGTCAGCTTATCATTCATATGACTTCCCCATTGGCTCTCTATATTGTACGACTATACCTTTATTCTCCTTTTGTCTCTTGTACTATACATGGCCTAGGTCCATGCACTACTCCACACCCTATATATAGAGTATGGTTCTACCTCATGTATTCTCTAAGCTAGTTCTACTCAAATCTCCAATCTACTGTCTTCACTCTCTGGAAACTCCTCAGGTCTTTACCTTTTGAGTATACCTGACCTCTGACTCTGGCTTCCATCAAGACAGGTTCAATCCCTACTTGATTGTCGTTCCATCTCTCAGTAACGAGGCTGCTATGTGCCCTTCTGAGTAGACAGACCCTTTGATCTCCATCTTTGAGTCTTCACTTGTTCCTATCTGGACCAAGTGTAACATCTACTGATATTCTAGCTGACTTGAATCATAGCTGCATGCTGGGCTGATCAAAGCCAAGTGCAGCTACTTGTGACACTTCTTTGTATTCAGCAAACTTGGTGACATACATACATATGCTCACAAAAAAAAAATTGTATGCAAGTGTGATGATAAATGAATCAGGTAGTTCTTCATTGTGGTACTCCATGTCATTATCCTAGAGGTATAGTTAGGTAGGGTATAGATAGGTCCTTAAATATAGGGTAGGCAACCTGAAGGATGGTAAGTGTACAATAATAATGACTGTCTTCAAGATGGTGGCTCTAGGAAGATGAGCTATAATAGAGAGTTACCATGTGGCCAGCAAAGTGAATGTGAACATCTTGCTTCTAGAGGGAATGATAGGAATGGACTTGGCACTAGAGAGTCCAGGTGATGACTGTTGAGCTGTACATCTCCACATGGAGTAGCCTGTCATAGACAGTGCCCACACATAGGAAGTTGGTGCTCTGCTCACCTGAATTGTTAGAGTCATTAAAATGATCTGATCTATTGGAGTAGGACTTGTGGTCCTTATATATGTACAGGATAGGTGTATGTAAGCAGATTACTTAACTAACTACCATATCCATACTGTTGTATCACCTACTGTATTATAGGCATTCAACACTCCCCCATACTTGAACAATACTGTGTAAAGTAAAGTTTTAAGTGCTGAAACATGTTTTCTGACCTTTTTGCACATTTTGGCTTCCAAGGATTGTGTTTAAACCCAAAAATGTGAAAAACACAATATAGTGGACACTAAAACTCACACCTCATGTGCCCCATGGCAATCATAACCAAACAAATGGCTGGGCCTTATATAGGAGGTGTAAATACTACATTTCTACTTGATATTTGGACCAAGTGTTGGCAACACTATTTGGACATAGTCCTTAGTGTTTGGGGGTGTTTATGACAAGTCCCAATTGAGCTCTAAATTGTTCAAACTTGACATACCTGAGGTTCTTTGTAAAGATGTCTGCCAGGTTTTCTTTTCTGTCAATGTAGAACAACTCAATGTCTTTGTCTTGTATGGCATTGCGAATAGAGTGATATCTAATGTGTATATGCCTGTTCTTCTTCTGGTTAATGGGGTTTTGTGCCAGAAAGATAGAACCTTGGTTGTCCCCACATAAGGGTATGGGGCCAAGTTTATATCCCAGTTCGGAGAACATCTGTTTAACTCCTATAATCTGGGAACAGTAAGCAGACAAAGATATGTATTCTGCTTCTGTGGATGATCTCACTGTTACCTCCTGAAGATGTGAGTTCCACATAAATGCTGCATTTGCAAGTTTGAGGAAATATCCTGACTGCAAGTGAGAGGTTTCTTCATCATTGCCCCAGTCTGAGTTGAAGCAACCAATTAGACCTCTGTCACTTCTACCATTGTATATAAGATGATAGTCTCTGGTTCCTATGAGGTACCTTACAATGTATAGTGCTTTGTTGAGGTGTTCTTGGGAAGGATTTGCACTTTGTCTTGCTAGTTGTGTTACTGTGAATGCAATATCTGGCCTTGTCCCAAGCATGATGTCTAAAAGAGATCCACTGACTGTCTGGAACTGAGTTTGTAACTCAGGGTTCACTGGTTGGTCATTTTTAATTGGGTTGTATCCCTGGGGTAGTGGAGTATGAGTGGGTTTGGCATTTATCATTATGTGTTGTTCTATTACCTTTTCTAAGTACTTGCATTGGTCTAAATAGACTAAGTGTCTTGACTTATCATGGTGAATCCTCATTTTGATGAACTTTTTTATTTCACCTAGATCATGGCATTCCCATTTGTTCATGAACTTTTGTTTGAGTTGATCAACCAATTGTTTGTTGGGGCTGTAGAAGAATGTGTCATCTACATATATAACCACATAGACTTTGTTTTGCTGGTAGACATATACTTCAGCCTCTGAGTATCTTGATTTGAATCCAAGTTCAATCATTGATTTCTTTAGCATGTGCCACCATGTTAAACCAGCTTGTTTGAGACTGTATAGTGTGCATAAGAGTTTAAGGACTTTTCCTCTATACTCAGGTGATAGGAGTCCTTCAGGGAACTCCATATAGATTTCTTCTTCCAGTGGGCCATACAGATATGCTGATCTGACATCTAATCTGGTTATATATATACCAATTCTTGAGAGTGGTGAGTGCCAGTATCATTCACACGATCTCAAAACAGACTACTGGAGAGAATATTTCATCATAGTCAATTCCCTCAATTTGAGAGAAGCCTTTGGCAACTAGGCAGACATGCTTTTGCCTGTCTGTTTTGACATCAAAAACCCATCTGTTTTTAATGACTTTATGATTTGTAGGTCTATTGACTATTTTGTAAACTTTGTGATCTTTGAGCATTTGTAGCTCTTTTTTGCATGCTTGTTGCCAAAGTTTTTGTTCATCAGATGGTAGTTGCAGAATGTCTTTATAGGACCATTCGTGATAATTTTTGATTTGCTGTGTCACTTTCAAGTGGAATTGCTTTTGTGCACAGATAATGAGCCAATTGTACTTCCCCTTGCTGAGTGATGCATTCAATTTCTGCCTCAGAATCCTCAGGTTCCATGGTAGGGGATGGAGGCAATCCTCCAGGAATTGTTGGCTCTGGTACTGGGTGTGTTTGTTCACCCATTAGTTTCCTCCAATGGGACATTTGTTCTATGTCCCTTATTTGTTCAGTTGGAGGTGCATGTTCACCATAAATATTCCCAGGGTGTACTGGGACTTTTCTTTCTCTTTGAGTTCACTCTCTTCAAGTAGGGAGTGGTGGTGGTGCACAAAGTGGTGAAACTTGCCTTGGTGGTGTCATCAGAGGTAAGTTGGCTGAAGAAGTGGGTGAGCCTTGAGGTGTTTCCCTTTGTGAAGGGAGAACTGGTGTTTGAGGTGGATTTGCTCTCTCAACAGATTTGCCTCTGTGCTTCTGCTGCCTTCTCGATAGGGCTGAAGGACTCTCTCTGATATTATTTTCTCTGTCAGTATTGTTAGAGTGGTCATTCTCAGTCGGTTTGTGTATTCGATGAGGGGGCCTTGAAGTGCCTGCTCCAACTGAGCTATTTGGGCATTTCGGGAACAGATTCTCATCAAAAACTGCATGTGCAGCTGTAAAGATGGAATTGTTTGTACATAGGAATATATTGTTTGCATCATTTGTGAGTGACCTAGATAGACCATTAACTCTACTTTTGGTTGCAGTTTACCATTTCGCTGTTCTGGTGCAAGGTGTACATAAGCACTGCATCCAAAAATGCATAGATGACCTCCATAAGAGGTCTGTTTTGATAAACACTCAGCAGGTGTCTTCCAGTTCATTCTTTTTACTGGAGTGAGATTGTGTACATATGATGCATTGTAGAACAACAAAAATATATCTTGCAGCAGAACTCCAAGGGAGAGCCATAGTGCAAGTGAAGAAGAGAAAGGGAAGAAGGGAACGAGTGTTCATCCCAAAGGTTTCCTGCTGAGTTAGTTCTGCAAAGGTAGACTTAACAAGGGAGGGCTGACCAACCCGAGTGAAGAAAAAGATGAGCCCAAGTGACTCTGAGTGCAACTGCACAGAAATAGGGGCCTCTGGACTGGACAAAGTACCAGCCAGGTGCATACAGGAGAAAGGGAGAGAATATAAGTAAAGACCTACAGTGGTCACTTACTCTGAGCTTCTCTGAACACTCACTGGTAGTCTCTTCTCAGTGGGAAAAAGCTATCCATTAGGTGCTGTGTACATGGCTTTATAGTCCGGGCACACCCAAGACTGTACAAGAGAAACTACAAAAAAAAAAGGTACTGCCACCCGGTCCAATGACAAGGGCCAACTGTGTAGGTAAGAAGGTACTACTAAGGCTACAAAATGCAGGTAGTGGTGTAGAACAACAAAAATATATCTTGCAGCAGAACTCCAAGGGAGCACTGTAGTGCAAGTGAAGAAGATAAAGGGAAGAAGGGAACGAGTGGTCGTCCCAAAGGTTTCCTGCCGAGTTAGTTCTGCAAAGGTAGACTTAACAAGGGAGGGCTGACCAACCCAAGTGAAGAAAAGGATGAGTCCGAGTGACTCTGGGTGCAACTGCACGGAAAGAGGGGCTACCAAACCAGACAAAGTACCAGCCAGGTGCACGAAAGAGGAAGAAGGAGAATATAAGTATAGACCTATGGTGGTCACTTACTGTTGAGTTTCCCTGGAGACTCACTGGTAGTCTCTTCTCAGTGGGAAAAAAAGCTGTCCATTTGGTGCCATGTACATGGCTTTATAGTCCGGGCACACCCGAGACTGTATGAGAGAAACTAAAAAAAAAGTACCACTGCCTGGTCCAATGACAAGGGCCAACTGCATAGGTAAGAAGGTACTACTAAGGCTATGAAATGCGGGTAGCAGCTTAGCCCAAAGCCCAACGAATTTGTCCAAGTGACACCGTGTGCGCAGCCATGCGATTGCTGCTACCAGGCCTCGGACAGTCCGACTTGGACTACTTAAGCACTCGGACTCGGTTCATATGCGAGAGAACTAGGAACCACCAGACCATACTTGGTTGGTGCTACTTGACCAATGTGACTGACTTGGGTGTGACACTCTTGACTTGGGGCATCACTGGGCTTGACCAGGGACCTGTGAATGAAAAGCTGGGGACTAGGGGTTTGTAACTGTAGAGAGCTTCTTGCTCCTATAGCGTGTACTACCACAAATTCCCATAAGTTGGGAGGTAAGCATGAAGATGCATTGCTTGTGCTTTGTTCATGATTGTCTGAATGTGTCATTCAGCACAACCATTTTGTTGGGGAGTATGAGGTGTGCTTTGCTTGATAGCAATTCCTTCATTTTGCAACATCTTATCAAATGCTTTGGATTTGTATTCTTCCTCAGTATTGGACATCCACCCTTGTATCTGGGTTTTCCATTGGACTTGCACATATTTGATGAATTGTCTTGTTGCAGTAAGAGTATAATTCTTTTGTCGCATCAGTGTTAACCAAGACATTTGGGTATAGTCATCATAAAAGATGATGATGTATTTGTTTCAGTAGTAGGATTCTACCTCAAATGACTTCAAGTCTGAATGAATAAGTTCAAATAGAGCAGTCACATGTCTTTCCATGTGAGAGAAAGAGCAATTTGGTTGTTTTCCTAGTTGACAACCAGGACAAATGTGTTCACACAATGGTATTTCTACCTCAGGTAATCCTTGTAGGTTTTTGCAGGATGCATGGATTACATCTTTTGATACATGACCAAGTCTCCTGTGAAGGAGTTCATAGTCAATTTTGTGCATTATTGTATTTGCTTTTGCAGTTACTACTTGAGCTTGGACAACATACATTGTTGATCTGGGGTGGGAATGGAATTCAATCACTAATGATTTTGTTGGCACATGCCATATCATGCTCTTAGTGTGATGTGATTTGACCATCAATTCTCTATCCTGTAATAGAGTGCCCAGAGATATTAGCTTTAGCTTGGTTTTGGGCATGTAAATTGTTAATGCAAGATGTAGTTTTATTCCTTTCCACTGTATGACAACTGTTCTGCTGCCTAGTATAGGTGCAGATCCATTTGCAGTTTGTGCATTTCTGGGTTCATCAAATGGTATATAGTCAAGGAAATCATTTATGTTGCTAGTGAAATGTGATGATGCTCCTGAATCTAATAACCATATGTCACTGGGGACTTGGTTTTTACAATGTCCCTTGCATTGTTTACACATTTCATGATGGGTATCACACTGGTAATGTTGGGTGTACAAAAATGACTTTCTTTTGCTAACTACTACAGATGAATCATTTGTATCTACATGTCCTTTGATCTGTGGATTATGTGAGTGATTATCATTTGTAGGCAAGGAATGTACACACTAATTCACATAGTAGGTTGTGAGTAAGAGCTCTTTGAGCTCTTTGACTTCCCCAATCGATACCTCATCTTCATCAGGGCAAATGCAGCCCTTTTTGACATCGTATGCACAGATGACTGGATCTTCGTCAATCCAGTTGCAGATGTTGCAGCAGTGAGGCTAGTCCTCATCGTCAGGGTTGAGCTCCTCCATGAGCTCGTTGAGGTGAATTTCTTCATGCATTTTCCTCCTGTAAGGAGGTTCTTCTGGATCAGTGAGATCCAGAGTCCAGACACTGTCATTGTTGGATGGTTCATGCCATTCACTGGCAGAGAGCTGGAACATTGAGTCCTAGGTAAAGCCCCAAAGGGCGTCATTTTTGGAGGTGGGAGTCAGGGATGTGATGAGCACAGGAGTTGCACATTGAGAGGGTGGCAATGGGGTTGCTGGACAGAAAGACGGTGTAAAACAACAAAAATATATCTTGCAGCTACTCCAAGGGAGAGCCTAATGCAAGTGGGTGAAAGAAAGAAGGGAACAAGTGATTGTCCCAAAGGGTTCCAGCTGGATCTACTCAATGGGAGTGGTCTAGACAAGGGAGAACACTGAGAACTAAGTCTTCTGAGTGAAGACTATCCACCTGAATGAAAAGAAGGTGAGTCCAAGTGACTCTGAGTGCAACTGCACAGAAATAGGGGCCTCCAGACTGGATGAAGTACCAGCTGGGCACAAAGAAAGATGAAAGATGAGATATGAAAGACCTACTGTGGTCACTTACTGTTGAGCTTCCCCAGACACTCACTGGTGGTCTCTTCTGAAGGGGGAAAACTTTCTATTAGGTAGTCTGTACATAGTTTTTATAGCCTGGGCATACCCGAGACTGTATGGGATAGGAATATGAAAAAGAATAAAAGAAGGGTAGCTACAGTGTCCAGGACCTGAGGTGACTGTGCCCCTGTCCAAACGACATGCCAGCTACCTGCTGCATGTGATACAACAGTCTGAAAATAAAATTGTTGACCCAAGTGAACTGGTGTGCATGGCTGTACAATGGCAACTACTGACCCTCAGGTGGACCTACTTGACTACTCTAAATGCTCAGCACTGGGCCAGACTTGCCCACACTGTGAGAAAGTAATTTCTTGTGGGGGTGCTGTCTAGTAGAAGGTGACCTAGGGACTACTAGAAAGTGGGGTGAGAGTGTCATCCCAAGGGATTCCAATGAGGCTGAGGGCAGAGGGAGTAGTTTTGAGAGCACCCCAGGCATGGGAAAGTTTGTTCTTCTCAAATTCCGGTCCTGAGAAGGAACAGAAATGGGTGTTCCAACCTGTAAAAGATCTGGAACAGCAGGGCAAAATGAATGCTGCAGGGTAAATGACTCTCCTTGTACATGTGGCACCTTCTGGTGTGCTTCCAAGTTCTTTGATCCTCCCCTTTCCCAGGCCAATATACAATGCTTTATAGTCTGGGCATACCTGAGACTTAAAAGGGTAAAGTAGGTAAAAGAAGCCACTGCCACAAGGGTGGCAAGGCTAAGCAATGTCTAAATAGAGCTAAATAAA
>JBBPTY010000224.1:0-24297 GCA_038094335.1 Tylopilus aff. striatulus | reverse complement strand
GCTTCTATTTCCCTTTAAATACCCCGACTCGCTTTTTCCTTCTTCTTCACCTTCTTTCTTTCTCTCTCCATCACCATGTACTCTTTCGCCCTCCTCGCATCCCTCGCCCTCCTCGCCGCTCACGCCGTCCGTGCCGCCGTCTACGTGAGTAGCCCCTTTTTTCCTTCTCATCCTCGTCTAACCCCTCGCCCAGGTCACCCAACCTGTGCAGTCTACCGTCTGCACCGGCGGTCAGTCCTGCGACGTCGCTTGGGTCGATGACGGTACCAATCCCCTCCTCTCCACTATCGGCAACTGCGACGTCGCGGTCTACACTGGTCAGATGGTAGGTATCCTCCTTCACCAGCGTTACCGTGGTCGCCTTATCTCCTTTAGGTCCTGGTCCAGTCGCTGCAATCCGTAGACGTCTCTACCACCTCGTCCTTCAGCTTCACGGTACGTCCCTCGTGCCGTCGTCAGCTCAGACTTAGGCTTGATCCATCATACCCTAGCCTGACCCGAGTGCTGGTCCCAATGGCCAATAGTGAGTACACGTTCTCTGTCGATGCCGGACCCGAACTTATGGCTACCTAAGCTACCTCGTGTTCACCTCTAGCTCCATCAGCTATCAAGGCTTCTCGGGTTCTTTCACGTCAGCGCCACTTCTTTACTTAGTCCAAACTCGCTGACTGACGCAATCGCTTAACAGCCTTACGGGTATGACGGGAACGACCCCTGGTGGTGGTCCGTATGCCCCCACCTCCACCCCAACAACTACCTCATCCGGTTCGTCCTCTTCTGCAGGCACTTCCACCCCAGGATACGGCACTTCCATCATGCCATCAGGTACTTCCACTCCTGCTACTGGCATCCCCTCCCAAACCAGTTTGCCCATCCCCTCAGGTACTACTACCCCTAGTGTGCCGCCTGTCACGATGTCCCACACGACCCCCACGACCCCCACCACAACCACGAGCCCCAAGCCAACTACGACCTCGACTCCTACGCCTACTCCCTCCAACGCTGCTGGCCGTGTTGGCGCCTCCACGTCACTCGGTGGCCTCGTTGCTGCGTTCGTCCTTTCTTACGTTCTTGCTTTCTAAAGAGTTTTTCTAGAGGCGTCGAACGATCATAATGTTGTTGTCTTTTCTTTTCACTTTTTTTCCCCTCGAGTGGATGGTAGATGAAAAACAGTTCTTGATACCTCGTCGATTTTTGCATTATTCTTTCTTTGCACGAACTTGTCATTTTGTTATTTTTACCTCACCGTTTGCGTCCGCATTCGCCATACCTAGTAGTAGTACCTGCGAGTCGACTCTGTTACACCCAATGCCATCGCGTGACGATGTCACATCTTGAGCTTGAACGTCGATGAGCCATGTCGATGGCCGATCCCAAATCCTCTCGCAAGCAGAAACAAAAAGAGTCCAAGACGCTCCCTGCGCAGAGCGGTGCAGAACGCTTCAAGATCGTCGTCCGTCGTCTCCCGCCTAACCTCCCCGAAGACATCTTTTGGCAGAGCGTCCAAGCATGGGTGACGGACGAGACGGTCACCTGGAAATCGTACCACCTTGGCAAGCTACGTACGAAACGGTGCGCGCGATCCGTACTGGGGATGAGGGGTGCTGAAAATCGGCATCTATGTTAGGTTGAACAAGGAAGGTGTCCCCTCCCGGGCGTATATCGCGTTCAAGAGCGAGGCACAGCTAGTGACGTTCAGCCGGGCCTACGACGGCCACGTGTTCCGAGACAAGGCAGGTAAGTGAGCGCGCCTCGTCGTCCTACGTCCATGTCCAAGTGCTTATTGCATGCTGGTCCGAGCAGGCAACGAGTCGTACGCCGTTGTCGAGTACGCACCATTCCAAAAGGTACCTACGGAGAAGAAAAAGGTGGACGCGCGGAATAACACGATTGATAAAGGTGACGTTTTCGCTGCTTATCGGGATGGGGTCTGATCGCATGCCCTGTCGCCTGCTCATAACACGCCCGCTCGCTCTCTGTGGTGAACAGACGAAGACTACCTCTCGTTCCTCGAGACACTCAAAGGCGGTGCCAAGACCGAAGCACTCTCGCTCGACGCCCTCAGTAAGTTCTCACTCTTTCCCTCTCGGGAAGATTTCAATCCGCAATGTCGATGGTCTGACTTTGGCGCGATAACCAGTCGCTGCTTCCCAGCCACCCCCACCCCCGACGACCACGCCCCTTCTCGAAGCGCTCAAAGCGGAAAAATCGGCGCTCAAAGACAGGGAGACGATACTCCGCAATCATGCGCATTACAAGGACCACCATCATCCTTCCATTGGTGTGGTCGCTGCGGCGTCCTTGTCCTCGAAAAAGGAAGACGGGATGAAGAAAAAGGGCGCGGTCGCTGCGGCCGCCGGTATGCCTGCGAAATCGGACGCCGCCGCGATGGGCAAGAAGGGGAAAAGGGCTGCGGCTGCGACTGGACCGCAGAAGGCGGCGTTGCAAGAGGACCAGGGGCAGGGTGGATCAGGCAAGGGGCCTGCCGGAGGAGGTGCCGCCACGGCACCGTCGGGCGCAAGGCCACCTGCGACGACAACGTCGAGCAGAGGCCGTGGTGCGCGACAACGGCCACCCAAAGAACCACACGCGCGTGCGCAGGCGAACAATGGCGAGGCGTCCATTGCAGCTGCGCCCGTCGTCGCATCTGGGGCCGCTGCTGGACCGACGCCACAGCCTGCCACCGTTGCCGCCGCTATCGAGTCGACGACGCCGGTGAGCAGCCCGGCACAAGCACCCGCCCAGCGCAAGAACCGGCCGGTGGTTGGCCTCGGCCGTCAATTCGAGGCAGCGCTTAGCGGCGCTGGCGTCACCGTCTCTCCTGCGAGCACAGGCCCTGGTAGCGGGCGAAAGCGACGTGACAGGGGTGGTGACTCTGGTAGTGGGGCTACTGGCCCGATAGACGGTGGCGGGGGTAAGCATGGCGGAAAACAGAAGCAGCGCGAGGAGCGTGCGCATCAGCCGGGTGAGGTCGTCCCGAGCATTTTGCAGCGTCCGGCGGAGACGGGGGGTGTGGATTTGCAGCGGCCGCAGTCGCCGCGAAGTGCAGAGGACGCTACGCTGGGACATGGGGAGGGTCATGGGGGTGGTGGTGGTGGCGGTGGCGGCGGCGGCGGGAGAGAGAGCGCGAGGCGGGGGAGACGGGGGAGAGGTGGGCACCGTGGCGGGTAATCTGTGAGCGTCGTCCGTGATGCCTTCAGGTTGGAGTTCTTGTATCCCGTCTGACAAGGGAAAGTACTGAGTACCGAATCGCAGGTGTCTGTTTGCACTCGCCATGTGCACGACTAGTGGCATTTTCATGATGATCGTTGTAAGTTATTGACAGATGACCCGATGCATGAAGTCATGTCTTCGTGTTGACCTGGGACATGCCATATGTTCGCATTGGGCTTATAAGCCGCCATCTCATACCAATTCCTAATCAACTCTTAACCAACTCCAGGAATCTAAAACTCCTGGACTCAGATTATCGTACGACGAGCGTTCATACCACGCTTGATCATCCCACCCCACACGGGTCACCCCTCCGAGTCGATGACTCACAAGGTCTTGCACGAGTTTCTTCGCGGGTTCAACCCGAAACGCTATGCCATGCACGATCGTAGACAAGACCCGGAAACTGTTTCATGATATCGTCCGAAGAATATCTGTTTACGAGTGCTCAAATTTCTCATTGTCGAAGAAGAGTCGTATGCTGGTGTGGTAGAAGAGATAGATCGGATCGTGCGCGAACTTGATCTGACTGGTAATTGGCTTTTTTCAATATGTCTAGAAATATTGACATGCATGGTTTTGTGTCAATGGTCTCGCCCCGTCCCCTGCTTGATTATATCGTCTGGTCAAACGCTCCTCTGTCATCTATGTGTCCATCCTGAGCTACTTGAGAGTCCATCTGCACAGAAAGAAAATAGTACCACGCAGGTGATTAGTATACCCGTGAGTCGTTTTCGTCTTCTAAGAAACTAGCTTGCCTGGAGTGGATCACTGATGTCGGTGCAGACTGTGTTTCAGGGCCGGTGGCAAACTCGGTGATGATCACATGCAGTCCAAATATATCAACGGAACGGCCACTCGCACATGCATGTTGCGCTCGGCTCGTGACAAACTCCCTAACATCTTTGAAACTACCGCTGGCCACGCCTGACCGAGCCCAAGAAGTCAACAATTCAAACTATAGTAATGCGGGCCGTGATGGGTTCCACACTAGTTGTGATAGAGGAATTCGGCGGCTTTGAGCCTGAGTCCCGGCCGGTGCTGCTGGTGCTGATGTGATTGGCTTCATCATACAGCATCCTCGTGTAAACCGCATTATAAGAATCATCGACATGATGCAAACCTCCGCTGCTCCCGGCGCCTATCCATGCTACTGCAGCTCCCCTCTCATCCGACTGGCCCTCAATCCCGCTGACTAGCATGCTATCGCAACCAGGCACAGTCCTACCACCCATTCGTGTTACAGGCAGAGTCCTCTGGCAACGCGACTTTAATTATTATTCGAGCGCGATGTGCAGTCGTCGCGGTCGCTCTGGTCTCGGCCCAAGGATCGAAACGAGTGACCTCGGGAGCATTGTGTAGGTTCAACCAATACAAGCTGATTCGTGTTGAAGAGATACTGCGCTAGACCCCCGATGTATATGTATGTTTTCTTCCCATCTCTCCTCGCGAGTCTCAACTGTTTGTACCCTTTTCGAAGTACACTCTCCAAATGATCGCATCACTCTTCACCGCAAAACGCCAATGCTTACCTTACGCGGCAAACGATCCTAGATATGAGTCCAATTGGCGTCGCGTCGCTTCAGCTCAGTTCACGCTTCCATTCAGATTCCGTATCTTGGTCATCGGAAGAGTAGATTCCTTCTTTCCAGTCATATACACCGATTTTCGTATCAGAGCGGGGGAAATAAAGTCTAATCAATGTCACCCCTGGAATCGACGAAGCGGTAGGGCTCAAAGTCGTCTGTGCGTGGCCACTACGCCTTTCGCTGTATTTTCTCCAGCACGCCTCCGATTTTGTATGCGGAAAGGCAACTGTTGAGATCGGGCTCAAGTCTACGGTCAATGAATGGTTTGTACTCCATGACAGCGTTGTCTTTGAGTCTGGGGAGCATGGAATCTCTAAAATCGCTAAGGATTTCATCCAAAGGAGGTAAGCCAATCTACTCAAAGACCGCTTGCAGGCAATCTGGTAACTCTTGGATCTCGGGTGACGTGGTTCATTTTTGACCATTCTTCGAGGCAGCTTCTGAGGATTTCTTTCAAACGAAGAAAAAAACTCCAGGCACCAGTACATGCTTTGTGTTCGACATTTTTTTGGTCTTGTCCAAGCCGTTTCAGTACATATCATCGTTGGTTACGCGAAACGTGACCTCAATCCATCACGCAATTGACCGGGGAGCGATCCAAAGAGAGCGCTTACACGCATGCAGAGCCTAACGTGGCATTTTGCCACGAAGGGAACAACCGATTTTCTGGGGAGACTCGTCTGTACGCAGCTATTTCGAGTAAGCAGAGTTTGATTTTGATTTCGTGTTCTCATGCTGTAGTAAGACCTCAGCACAAAAAAAAATCACGAGCTCACGATCAAGAACCTGGTCAAACTCACGTGCGACAAAGTTGCAGGAGTGACACTGATCGCAGTGCACAGGGTGGTCTTTGGTTCGAGAATGAAAGGTAAGGTCTTCTTCGAGTGTCCTGGTGACGAACCCCTGATCCCTGCGTAGTGTCTGTAAACAAAGCCTGGCCTCTTCGATGCACAACGACCGACTCTTGGCAAAGTGTGGAAAGCTTTGGTGACCGGTCCGCATTTCAAAGGACGCGCCATATGGGATTGCCGTTGGGTCATTCGTGTTGATGTCGTTGCTGTTTGGAATTTCAATGATCCAGCACGCGTATGTGATACTTGCATGAGCCATTGCACAGATTGCCGACAATGCACGTAGTGCCTGCTAGACAAGGAATTCAGGGAACTCACCGTCGGGTCCCCTCTAACCCCAACAAGTGCTCGTGAGTCCTGTTTGGCACCGCCCCTGCAATACTTACACCCGTTAATGTTGTCGTCAACGTCAGTGCATTGAGTAGTAGTTCGATAATAGCTGCCATTCCCGTCTTCCCAGCGACTATTGCAAACCCGGCTGCCCCGATCATTCTGCCCGACATTGTAATTTCTGTGGTTGTTATGTCTACAAGGTCCGTCAGCACGTCTGCGTCGACATATGTTCTCGTTCGATACCCTCACTGACGGCTTGGTATTACATACCAGGCCAAAAGTGTAGCGGATACTTATGACATACGTCATCCATCTAACACATGTCATGAAGGCGCTTTCCATCCTCACCGCTCGCAACCACAAGAGGCCCAACTGCCGCGTCGTTAGGGTCACTTATGCGGTCTACCTCAGTTCTGATCTATTGAAACACGCTCACGCCAAGATTTGAACTACCATCATACCGATAGAGGGGATGCGCCGTTGCAGTTGATCCAGTCTATTGCGCCAAGCAATGCAATGATGCGAGCACCGGGGACTACTATACAGGAATCATTTCAGCTGGATCTGGGCGTGTACAACCTCGGCGGAGATGAAGGGGGATGACACCGCATGGTAGGCATCTGGCAACGGAGACCCGCCCAAGTCAGACTCGCGTGATGAACTATACACTTCCTCGGCATTCAAACTTGCACGTTGCGAACGCTCCCTGGTCTGGATCACACTGGGTGCGGTGCCGCTGTCTACCGCATTGTTCGTGCAAGGCAACGTACTACGGGAGTGGTACCTAAGGTGTGCGGTGAATGGAGTTAGGACCAAGCTCCAGAATGACACCAACGTGTGGCGAACGGCGAGCGGATAGTCGGAAGTGAGTGGTCACTGATGAACACGAGTAGATGTCAGCGCAGATGCAACCCTGGCGTCATGACGAGTCCCGGCGCAGTCTTGGCCGCTCGTTCCGAGTCAAAGTGTCGTCCAATCTGGACCATAGCCCTCAAGAACGTGCAGGACTCTGTGATTGAATCAGCTGGCAGTGGGTGATGTAAAACGGCATTCAAGAACTCGGCGATGTTCAAAGTTCACGTTTTGGACACTGTTTTCCCAGGACACTCACTCTCGTCCGTTCGATATTAATGCCATGCTCCCACCATGAGTACATGGATCAAAGCAGAAACTTGCTGTGGACAGCGTGTTGCGTCGTCAATGGGCAAAAAACAGTCGCCAAGACTCAACTAAAAATAGAACGAACCTTTCTTGTAGTGTCCGGAGCTTCTTCCAGGTATAGCCCGACAAGGTGTTGAACCAGCTTCTGGTCCAAGTGTTTCATCGACTTGATCCAGGGCGAGATACAGGAGATTAAATCGCGATATCAGTGTCGGAGGAAGGTCGATGTTATGCGTGATGGGCGAAGATGATGTATTTCGCCCACTATGATCCAGGCCCGTAACGTGGAAGTTTGAATGCAGAAGTTCAAGCGTTACACAGTTCCGTTACCAGTAGTTGGCAGGGCAGGTTGGAAACTCTCATCTTTTACATAAATAACCGATCCTTTTTTCCCACAGTGCTAGACATCCCAAAACACGCCATTTTTTATGTCTGTGGCATTACACCAGTGACTCGGAAGGTCACGTCTTTGAGTACCCCCTCTTCGCTCAGTGGCTTTTCAGCCTCCCCACCGGGAGCGTGAAGCATGCGATCCCGGCTGAACAACAGACACTTGTTTCATTCTGGGGTCACCTACATGGTAGATCATCCTTTACGACCCCGTTCGCAGACTATCGCCACTTCCACTTGGATGAGAATGGTACATTTATCCAGACGGAGGGTAGCCACACCCCAGTTGTAGTGATGATGCTAATCTACTATGGGTGTCCGAGATAAGACCAACGCTCACAATTAAGGCCAAGTAGATAAAGAGACGAACATGCCCGACGAACATATCACCAAAGCAAATAGCCTTGTATGAAAACATTCTACCACCGATCAATCACCAAACCCAACTGCACACCGGCCAGAAGGAAAGTATTAAAGGGAGGGTGGAAAAAGAATCTACGACCCACGACCAAAACCAAACATTCCGGGAGATGGAAACAAACAGCGAGAAGATCAAAGGAAAGAAGCGCCGACGATAGTCGTGATGAGAGCAACCAAACCAGTGGCCAAGACAGGCTTGGCAGCGGCATTCGCGGACGTGGAGGTGGCAGTGCCGGCGGGTGCGGAGGTCTTGGGCGTGGTCATTGATCCGGTCGTGGACATGGGCATGCCAGTGGCCGAGGGAGCGCTGGCCGTAGACCCACCGATGGGTGCAGTCGACTGGCCATTGATCTCAGCCTGGATGGAAGAGTTGAACGTCCCACTCATGCCAGACAAGCTTATCAAAACAAAAGGACGTCAGCCTGCAAATCGCCACGAGACGACGTCGACGTACCTAAATAGGGCCGAAAACGCTTCTTCAGGGTAACCAGTGCTGTCGTTGGCTGACAAGGAGACAACACGTATGAAGCTAATTTGTAGAGAGAACCGATTAACGAGCGTCAGGAGAAAGAGTACACAAGAAGGCTCACTATTCGTTGCTGCTCGGTCCAATTGTCTTGTCAGGGATGAACGAGAACGAATGAATGGAGGACACATTGATGTACGTTCCGATCAGTTGGAGGGGTGACTAGAGAGAGAAGAAATAGTATTTAAGCTTGACAGCGAGCTGTACCCCGTCACGATCTCGTACCTGCTGCTTCGAATTGCCGACGGCGATGTAAAAGTTGGCAAGACCGAACTGCGCGAGCGACGGGGACACGTTATTGTCCTGCCAGGAGACGGTCGAGTTCTGGCCCGCGGTAAACGTCGTACTGGAAACTGGGGAAGTGAGCTATTCACACGTCCCAACGCCGTCAGCGATGCCCAGAGGGTCACAGTCTGTTTGCAATACGTACGAAAACATTTGCAAAAGCCGAGGCAGCGAGAGCGAGCGAAACGATAGCAGTGGTGAACATCTTTCAGAGAGAACGAGTGGGATGAAAAGGAATGTGGGGGTCTAGCAGCAAAGGCTCTTAAGACTTGCGGTCGAGAGTAGGGATGGGATGAAGAGAGAAAAGCAACGGTAGAAGTGGATGAACGGAGTTCAAATGGTTTTTAGCAGCCGAGGCGTGGGTGCGCATTGAGTCAATGATGTGTCAATTGTGAGACAGCTTGATCGGCCTGTACCGTGACCGTGACATGGTGTTTCCGGGGGGCGAAACTAAAAGTTTCATTTCTTCACGAGTGGTAGTGTGTCAAGAAACGTTACAGGCTCATCGTGATATTCCTACTCGTGCGCTCAGTTTGCCAGTGGCACGTCAAACACAGTGCGCATGACATGGTCGGCCTTCCGGCCGGTATGCTTGATGAGCCCAATGTAATCGAGTTCGTGCAGCGCACGCACGAAACGTGCTTGAACTTCCAACCTCCATTTTTCGAGCTCCTCCTCACCCTCTTCAGGATCTTCTTCCACGTGTCGCTGTTTACCTTTTCGCCTGCGGGGAGTCCGTGTCGGCGCCTCACGTGCCAAGCCAGCTGTCGACCTCAGGTGCTGCCTCTGCGCTTCTAGCACAACCGAGAATGACTCAAACCAATCAAACACGTTGATCATCTTCCCACTCTCCAGATAGCGCTGGAATAAAATAGATGTGTCCGGCAATTTCCAAAGGGTCTCCTCATCGATGTCGACGCCGTTACTAGGTATGAGAACGTTGCTGTAGTCTTGCGGATGCGATAAGCCACAAAATATCGAGGCACGAAGGGAGGGGTTGAGCAGCTGTTGCGGTTCAGATCAATTGAAAGAACAGGAGGTGGGCTATGTCGATCATACATACCTCGCAGGGGAAGGGGCTAGAACCAGTATACCATATATCCCAAAGAGGTAGTCCTTCAAGTGTGATGAAACGGCGTCTGGGACAGGCACACCTTGTCAATTTGCAACGGACGTGGTTGAGACCACGTACTCAAAATATGTGAGTAACCAATCACCAGTTGCTTCTGCTATGTCGCTCGTTCCGTTGCCATTATCAACCAGGCGGGCCGTATCAATTCGTGATATGATATCCGTTTCCTCCCTTCGCACGGGAGCTGAAATAGCATCAAAAAAATCACGGAGATCCGACAAGAGCGCGTCCAGCTGATGTTTATTTAATTTTCTGAGAAGCATGTTATTTTTAGCTCTAGGAACACGAGATGACCGTCACCTACTTGACTTGTGTGCACAGGTATCTGTAAGAGATTCCATGGCGACCCCTCAAAACTGCGCACATTAGCTCCGGAAGGGTTTTTTCATCCTTGTGGTCTAGCGCGGCCACGTGGTCTTGAACAAGAAGGAAAGCCCGAAAACAGACGCGTAACAACTTTGCTTGTTTGCGAAAGTCCACCCGCGCGGTTTGGACAAGCTCGAGCAACTCGTCTGCACTCTGAGCCAGCCAGCCATCGGATTGTTCCAGGACAAGGGAGGAACTCTGAACCCGAGCAAGAACACTATCAAGAAATGAGGCCGAATTTACATCAGCCAGATCGATGGATTTGAGGCCCTCTTCGGTGATAAAAATTGTCAGGGGTTCTTCAAAGTGTTTCATATGAGCGAGCTGAAATCACGTTTGACAACTATTCGGGTGATGTAGTTGAATTGTCACCTGAAGGACGGATACCAGACAATCAAGAGAGGGTGAATGCCTCCCAAGAAAATCGACGAGAAACTCGATCGCTGCTGGCCCGAGTGTGATATCAGGATCAAATTCGACGTCAAAAAAAGTCTAGCTGAGGGTCAACCCAAATGCCTGATCTTGTGGAAGGTGTTCACCTTCAATAAAATATCATGCAAGACAGGCTGACTTGTCAAAAACGAGCAACTCCGAATTTGCAAGTGTGCTAAGGTCGATCGGGGATATGTGGCATGAATATATGATGGCGTTGGAGGAGAGGTCATTGAAAGAATAAAGACAAGGGGGAGCCGGGGTATGCAGAGGCTATTAAATTGTCAGTGGGCAATGCGCCCATCAAATGAGATCAGACTACCTCGATATCTCAAAGAGGTCTTGCACAATAAGAGGATCGAACCGCTCAAAATCATGCAAGATGACAACCAGACGAGTCATATCGTTATCTGACCCTGATGATGCATGATCAGCGCTGCAACGTCGAATTTGATGATTACTACCTCTCGATTCACAGAGTGCATCAAACCACGCTTGGAGTAGATTGATGTCTACCGTGGACAAGGAGCTGGCTAGCTTCCGTTTGACCGAGTCTAAGGCGACGTCAGACTGGCATATGAGTAAGAAAGAGTATGCGCACATGCCTAGTTCCTCCTCGCTTTTATTTATAAAGCCAGTAATAAGCAACCTCATTGCAGATGCAAGGGTTGGGCAATCTTGTGGAAAAAGACGGGTGACAATATGGGTACCAGTGTTGTCAAAGAGACCATCCTGCCCTTCCAATTCGAGACGAGCTGAGATCTCGTCGAAAATAGATGAAGAAGTCCCAAATGCTAGTACCCTTGTTAGTTCTGATGTTTTTTTTTTTTTCTAACGGGCCTACCTGTCACCGGTATAACTGGTAGTTCCGTGTAGGGCAGGCCAGGTAATGTATCTGAGTAGGCCTTGTTGACCAAATCAGCTACTCTACCTACGATCGGTGCATGCAGAGCGTGAATTAGCTCCTAGTTGTGGCTTAGTGTATGCCACATGCACTGCTTGCGGCGTACCTGAACCCGTTGTAGACACTTTGACCACGCCATCTTGTAGGCGGCGAGGCGAAGTTGGTAACCGTTCGGAAGATCTCGGTCGGGAAACAATGTATAAGACTCGACGTCATCTGTGTCTGGTGTTGTAAGTAAAACGCTGGGTATCAAACAGGCTGATCCATACCCGGTTCTTTGAATGGAATATACACGCTCGTCTGGTGGACCTGGTCAGATGCTAGTACTCGTCGTGTATGGCGGCGAACCTGATGAGCGTCGTCTAGTTCCAGCGTCATTAGAGCGCTGTCGTGGCTGGCAACAAGAACGCAGGCCTACCCTAAATGCTTTGTGGAACGCGTCGCGACGCGCTTCCTTCTCACTCCTTGACCACGGCCATGTCCTCACCACCGCGCATCGACTTCCCCACCTCCGACATCGACGATGTCGACATGGACGTGCCCCCACAGTCCAGCCCACAGCGGCTCTTCTTCCCGGGTAGCGATCCTGCCACACCGCTTGCCAAACGCGTCGGGAGCTTCACCCCACTCAAAACGCCCAAAAATCGCAGGGGTGATATTCACTCATCCCTCACGTCCACCACGCCCCGCCGTGTCGCGCGAAGGGCCTATCACAATGACACGCTGAGCGACAATCCCAACTCAGATGGGGTCCATCTCTCCATCCCAGCCTCGTCCGCGCCAAATCTCTCCGCGCCTGCCGCACCGACAGACGAGCCCGATGAGATCCGTGCAATATGGGGCACGACCGTCAACCTCGCAGAGACAATGAAGCTCTTTCGCGAGTTTCTGCGCGGATTCAAGCCCAAGTATCGCACTATGCACGATCGCGAGCAAAATCTGCCCACGGTCCTGTTCGAGTCCCCTGAGGAAGCCGAAGTCGTCATGTATGAGGGCCAGTTACGAACCATGCGTCAGGCAGGGCAGACCAACTTGAATCTGGATATGGTCAACCTGCTCGCTTACCCCCCCTGTAAAAAGTTGTATGGACAACTGCAGAAATACCCTCAGGAAGTGATTCCCGCGATGGACCAGGTGCTCAAGGATCTCATGTTGGAGATTGCGGACGAAGATCAGCAGGCTGGGGTGGATGGCATGCAGGGAGAGCAAGGCGACGAGGAAATCGCCGATATCATGAGCAAAGTGTACAAAGCACGACCTTTTGGGCTCAAGTCCGTCAATATGCGTGAGCTTAATCCGAGTGGTAAGCTGGTTTCTTAGTTCTTTTGTGTCGTGATACTGGAATGTCATTGCAGATACCGACAAGCTTATCTGTATCAAGGGTCTCGTCATCCGTGCTACACCCGTTATTCCAGACATGAAGGTCGCATTCTTCCGTTGCCTCACTTGCTCCCATACCGTACAAGTCGAGATCGACCGTGGCAAGATCGAAGAGCCCGCTCGTTGTCCTCGCGATGTCTGCGCATCCGTTGGCACGATGTCACTGATACATAACCGTTGTGAATTCGCAGACAGGCAAGTTATTAGGCTTCAAGAAACGCCAGATGCCGTGCCCGACGGTCAGACGCCTCACACGGTGTCACTCAGCGTTTACGATGAGCTGGTGGATCTGGCAAAACCCGGTGATCGTCTCACTGTCACTGGCATCTTTAGGAGTGTACCGGTGAGAGTAAACCCTCGTCAGAGGACGATGAAGAGCCTCTTCAAGACATACCTCGATGTTGTCCACATTCAGGTCGAAGACGCCATTGGGGGCGCGCAGACGCGAAAAAGACGTAAAGCCGAACTCGAGGCGAAGCTCATTGAACTTAGCAGAAGACATGACCTGTATGCGCTTCTGGCGCGTTCGCTCGCCCCATCCATCTGGGAGATGGACGACGTCAAAAAGGGCATACTGCTCCAGTTGTTCGGCGGGACGAACAAGAGCATTGCGAGAGGCGGTGGAGGTGGAGGGCCAAGATATCGTGGAGACATCAATGTCTTACTCGTTGGTGATCCCGGTACAAGTAAATCTCAAATCTTACAGGTGATGTCTCGCCCTGTGGTTTGGATCCAGAGAACTGACGAATTCCCCAGTACGTCCATAAGATTGCACCTCGAGGAGTATATACGTCTGGAAAAGGGTCCTCAGCTGTTGGTCTTACTGCCTACGTTACCCGAGATCCAGACTCGAAACAACTTGTTCTTGAAAGGCAAGTTGGCACCAATGCGTCATCCTGCCTCGTTGCTTATGGGATGTTTAGTGGTGCCCTTGTTTTGAGTGATGGTGGTGTCTGCTGTATTGACGAGTTCGATAAGATGTCGGACGCGACTCGTAGCGTCCTTCACGAAGTCATGGTCAGTTCGTCTATCTGAGTTTGCTGCCTAGACTTGACCACGTAACCAGGAGCAACAAACAGTTTCGATAGCAAAAGCCGGCATTATCACTACACTGAACGCCCGAACGTCAATTCTTGCTGCAGCCAATCCAGTCGAGTCTAAATATAATGTCAATTTACCTATCACGCGTAACATCGACCTTCCTCCGACGCTGATATCACGATTTGATCTCCTGTATCTCGTCCTGGATCAAGTCGATGAAACACTGGACCGGAAGCTGGCTCAACACCTTGTCGGGCTATACCTGGAGGATGCTCCGGACAGTGGAGGAAATGATATTTTGGTTAGTTCTATTTTTAGTCCTTTCGATGTATATATAGATTTACGATGTGCCAATGTAGCCTCTGGAAGAGCTTTCCGCCTACATTGAATATGCTCGAACGCATATCCAACCTGTGCTCAGCTCCGAAGCCAGTGACGAACTGGTTGCGTCGTATGTGTCCCTTCGCGCCATTGGTGCCAACGAGCCTCGTGGTGCCGAGAAGCGAATCACTGCGACGACGCGCCAGCTTGAGAGTATGATCCGGCTCTCTGAAGCGCACGCTCGGATGCGATTTGCCGCACATGTGGATCTGCAAGACGTGCAAGAAGCGTGTCGTCTGATGCGAGAGGCTATTCGCACGAGTGCGATGGACCCACGGACGGGCAAGATTGATATGGGCTTGTTGAACACGGGTACTGGAGTGGGACAGAGAAAGCTACGCGATGACATGCGGAGAGAACTCCTGGCCATGTTGGACAGCGCAGGGGGCGCGAAGAGCCGGGGTATTCGGTGGGCAGATGCGATGAGACGGCTTGGGGAACAAAGCAGCATACGAGTAGACGCGGTCGAGTTTGGCGAGGTTGTCAAGGCGCTGGAGAATGAGGGGATTGTTGCGGTGATCGGAGAGCGAGACAAGCGGATGATACGCAAGATTGACGGTGGATAAAATATTGTATTTCTTACGTTGAATTTACGGTTCTTTCTCATGCTCCTGAGTGTCGTCCGAGTCGGTCTCACAGCGAGGTTGGTCAGACAGGCGTCAAGCAGAAATGGCATCCATATCCGGCCCGTCAAGATCACTATCAGTTCATCAGCTCAAATACGATACAGGCAGATCACAACCACCTCGCCGAAAAGACTCGCATCAAACAACTACCTGACTTTCAAGTTCACCCCAGACAAATCCATGGCGTCGCTAACTCCTCCGCAAGCCCCACCGAGCTGGCAACACACCGTCGAGGATATTGATCGCCTGACCACCGACGCACTCGCAAAGAACAAGCAGGTCGACGACGACATCGCCAAACTCCCCGAGGATAAGCTCAATTTCGATTCCGTGAGTTCTTTGTGCACAGCTCTCTCGTCGCTGTCCTCAGTCTCCGTCTCCATGTTCTAGGTATTCGTGAGTTCTAGCCACCGAACATCGCAGGACTGTCTCTTCATCCTTTCTCTTTGACATGACAGCTGGCGCTCGCCAATGCGGAGGCCGCGTTCGACATCACGATCGAACCCCTCGGATTCTACCAAAACGTGTCACTGGACAAGGCCCTCCGCGACGCCTCTACCAAGTCCGAAGAGCGCGTCCGCAAATATTCCAATGAAGCGTCGATGCGCGAGGACGTGTACAAGGCTAAGGTGACCGCGGCAGCCAACCTGCGCAAGTCGGGCGCCTGGGACGCACTGAGCGCCGAGCAGAAGCGGCTCGTTGACAAAATGTTGCTTGACGGGAAGCGCGCGGGGTTGGCGCTCGAGAGCAAGGAAGACAAGGAGCGGCTGAAGCGGCTGAAGAACGAACTCTCGGAGGCGTGCCTCAAGTTTACGGTGCGTGATTTGGATTTGTCTATTTTTGTTGCGTGGGATCATGGCGTTGATGCGTGGATGATCGCGTAGCAAAACTTCAACGAGGAGAGCGTGCGTTGCTTCATTAGCTTCCATGCGTGCACCGATCAAGCTGACTTTTGTGATGACAGGGTCGGATTGCGTTTACGCGCGAACAACTTGATGGTGTTCCGGAAGACGTGATATCGGGATATACCCAACGTAAAGAGGGCGACAAGGTGTTGTACGAAGTTACGTTCAGGACGCCCGACATCTTTCCCCTTGTGAGCGATGTTTGCTTGCTGATCGTTGTCACTGATCTGATGGTACGGCCCAGTTCAAATATGCCAACAACCCCAAGACGCGCGAGGAGGCTCAACTAGCCTATGAAAGCAGACTTGCCAACAATGTCGGATACTTGGATACCGCCCTTCGCCTTCGGAGGCAGATCGCGGAGATCTTGCAGTACGATTCCTGGGCGGATTACATCACGGAGGTGAAGATGGTCAAGAGCGCTGCCAACGCCAAGAAGGTTTGTCGATTGTCATGTTATCCTTATGCAGTCTTGATCTGTGTCTAGTTTTTGGACGATCTCAAGACCCATGTCGACCCTCTTGGTCACAAAGAACGTGATATCCTCCTTGCACTCAAAAAGGAGGTGCACGAGAAACGGGGTTTGTTATTCGACAACAACTTTTACCTTTGGGACTACAGGCACGCTGATCGAAGTCATTCTTTCGTCTCTCGTCTGATTGCACCTCCGATAGGTATTACGATCGCCTCTTCCTGGAGCGCCACTTAGATCTCGATGATTCCCTTGTGAAGGAATACTTCCCGGTGTCTGTCGTCGTCCCTGCTATTCTCAATATATACCAGGACCTCCTCGGAGTGAAGTTTGTAGAGATCACGGGGGATGCGCGGGATGTCTGGCACCCCGGTGAGTCTCCCGCCGCACTTGAATCCCCAGAAATGCATGGCTGATAATTCCATGCAGAGGTACAACAGTTCTCGGTCTGGGAAAAGGGCGCCAAGGATGCGTCGGGCTTTGTTGGGTACTGCTATCTCGATCTTTTCCCTCGCGGTATGGTCTCGTTATATGTCGTCTCTGACGAAGCTCATGACTTGACGCCATAGACGGCAAGTACTCACATGCCGCGGTGTGGGGCCTTCTTCCGGGATATGAGCTCCCGAACGGGAAACGGCACTACCCCTTGGCAGCCATGGTGGCCAACCTGGCGAAACCAACGCCAGATCGACCGGCGATCATGCGGCACGACGATGTCACGACGTTCTTCCATGAGATGGGCCATGTATTCCATGGGCTGTTGAGCCGCACTAGATTTTCGCGATTCCATGGCACCGCTGTTGCGCGTGATTTCGTGGAGGCGCCGTCCCAGATGCTCGAAAACTGGTCAGTCACTATCGAAGTTTGAATTTGTAGGGACATTGACTGAATTAATTGCTGTTGTATCTCAGGTGTTGGGAACCCGAGGTGCTGAAAAAGATGTCGAGCCACTACAAGACGCAAGAGCCCTTATCGGACGAATTGATCGCCAAAATCATCAAGAGGTTCGTCAAAATGTCTATCTCCACCTGCTGCTCATGCTCACTGATGTACACAGCCGCTATGTCAACGTTGGGCTATTCTACCTCCGCCAGCTGTTCTTTGCCAACTTTGATTTGATGGTGCACAACAACAGTCTGGATGTCAACACTGATTATACTAAACTCTGGAACTCACTGAGGGAGAAGATTTCGCTCGTCAAAGGGGCCGAGGACACGCCGGGACAGGGCACGTTTGGACACATTGTCGGTGGCTACGATGCTGGGTACTATGGGTAAGTCCGATGAGATTGCGCTCCCCTATGCTTGATTCACCACGTCACGTTGAAAGGTATACCTATTCGCTCGTGTTCGCAGCGGACATGTACGCCACTGTGTTTAAAAAGGCGCCGTTGGATCCCAAGTTGGGCAAATTGTACCGCGACAAGATCTTGCTTGTGGGTGGGAGCCGTGACGAGATGGACTCGCTCAAGGTGTGTCTGCAGTAGCATTTTCGTAGATGCCCAGTGAGACTCGGTTTGCGTGACAGGACTTTTTGGGACGAGAGCCGAACCCGAGGGCGTTTATCAACGAGATTGAGGGGGATGCGGCGAAGGGGGCGAATCTATGAGGGGGGATGACAGCGCATGGTAGGCGCCTTGGGCAAGGAGTGTAAGATAGTAAATGACGGCATCCACGTTGGGAGTCCTCTTGATTCTACCGCGCGGTGTTGATGGGCGCCTGTCACGTTCCACAGTGAACGGGATGACAATGATTAATAATGGACGACCACAACATTATAGCATATTTTGATGCGAGAGCATTCAAGTTTCCCCTTTCCTCATGACACCCTCGAAGAGGCACAATGCAGTCAGGTCCTTAAGCCGGCGCGCTCCCACTGCTTCGTGTCGAATGACTCTTGGCGCAGACTAGCTGCTCGGGTAAACCAATTCCAGCCCATAATAGATTAGCCGGTCACTTTGCAGCGTGTTTCAGTGTCAGTGTCTGGTATGGATTCACACCACCATTAAATCATTTACTCATGGTGCGTACGTACGTATTATCTTTGATGAGCTCTACCGCACGAAATGATTCTCTGTCATGACAATGGGCGCGCTGGTAGCCCAGACTCAATCTGGATTCCTTCCTTTCATGTAAGTGGGTCTCATATACATCGTGGCGTACAGACGGGGATCAAAAAAAAACCCATTCCATGGAATTATTCAATGTGATCGGAAAGATTCGGGCAACTTGAATTTGCCTCGACCGTGTTCGGATCACCCACAAGGTTCTCGTCGTTTGATCGGAGGGCTCGAATGCGCTAACTAATACTAGTCTAGTAGCGACTCGGACGCAAACTTAAAAACCGCTCCTAGAGCCGCGAGACACACCGGACTCAGATGGCCAACCGATGCAAGGCTCACGGGTGGGGTAATCGGATGCAGTTGGCAGAGAGCAGCAACTGTGTTCGGGATCGGATGCCTCTCGGAAGGAGACGAGGTAAAGGGTGTTGGCCTTGGTCTATAGCACGAACGGGCCTCTCAATGGGAATAGCACGGTAAACTCTCGCTATCATATAGCTCCCATTGAAAGAAGCATCGGCCTGCAGGTAGAAGCACGAGGCGTGGGTGAGGGAACGGCCTGTTGCTATTTCGGATCTCGAACATGATGTATGGTCCTCGTTCGGTTAGTCTCGAGCTACGCATGCTTTCATTGGCGCGCAGGAAAAAAAAAAGGTGACTTTATGATATAGCTGCTCCCTACATGGTAATACAAGAAGCGATGCGTGTATGCACCCTCATTCCTGCTTGTCGTGGAAATCAATGAGGCGCAGCTCGCTTCACACGCGCGTGCGGATGCATTCAAAACGTCTCACTTTTGCTGCCTGTTGGGACCCCAACTTGCAACAGATCCCTCTCAGTGCGACCACTCACCTCATCATCATGTCTATGCCATCCTCTTGTGTGCTTCTCACGTTGTATTATGGCATTACTCCTCAGGGAGCTGCTAACAACGGTGAGGGCTGTTGTTGCCCCTGATATCATGCACCCGCCTGATAATCCCAAAAGATTACCCCGCGAGTACTCCCAACACACTCGGTGGGACAATGATAGGTCTTGGTGACGACCTATTGGTGTTCCTGAGTGATGGGTCAGTATTGCTGTTTGACGTTGGGCATGGTAGACGAAATTGGAGGAGCCAGCCTGAAGCTGTCGAACCTCATTGATATCGCTGAAAGGGGCGGGGCTGGGGCCATTAGGATGCTGGCCCCTTTCAATATGAAATATGCCGAGTGGGCGGCACACGCAAGACTGGAGAAGTGTTTGCTCAGTCAGATGACAGGAATTGGATGAAAAAAAAGAAAAAGAAGGGAAACAACACCGTGTTTTTCTGTTCCTGTTAATGGTTAAAAAATGTAATGTGCCAATTGGAATGCATGTAAAGCCAACAAGGTCGAATTGGGGTTCGTATCTGTTGTGATCCGTGGGGTGGGGGGCGTTGTCCAAGCCGACCACTGCAACGCAGCAGGCACGGGGAAGTGGTTAAAGTTGATGAGTGGAGCTCACTCTGGGTTCCTGCCGTTGTCCAAAATCAAATTTCGCCAAGTGTGCAAACTGCCACCTCTTTGTGCTTCGCATCGGGCATATTGTGACATCGGGTCTGGGTGGGTTTCTATTCCAAATAGAGGGTTGGAGCAGAAGAAAGAAGTCGCCTATAAGAGGTGTGACTCTCTTCTTGGATCACAGATGAGAGGCAGATGGTTACGCATGATCTAGTGGCATCCTCGGAAAAGAACAAGCCACACGAGTTTGAGGTTCTACTCTTTAGAAGTTGAGGTAACTACGTCCCGGCTACTGAACAGCACATGCATCCACTGCGGCACTAGCAGCCCAAGCTTGATGCTGGGCCGCAGAAGATCGCGTAAGAAGCACAGAGACTGATAGCTGCCATTTTGCACCCAACAGAAAAGAAGCGCTTGTATTTATAAATCGTTTAGTTCTATTCCCATGGACCTGGAAGCGACTTTCCAATGACTAGATGGCAAGATGATATGAGGTGGTATTGGGCCAGAGAGCGGCTTCGAGAGCAGCCCTATACGAGCAGAAATTAATCGGATTATTAGCTCCCCTCTCGTAGGAGACGAAGGTGGTTGTAAGCATCGTATCTCTGCGTTCCATGGAAGTGGGAATGGGCGACTGACAGAAGAGTGGACATGCAATCTCGGAAGGGAACTTGAAGGAGCTGTTGGGTTACGGTAGGTAGGGTTATGTAAGCGATGTACTATTTACGACGAACGAAGATCTTTGATATACTCTAACCATACTTGGGGGAGTAGGCGCTCGACCTACGTTACATAATTAATTTTCGCGCCCAGACGCGGAAAAACAGTCACCGTGTCACTTCGTGACACGAATCACACCGCCATCACCAGTGATGAGAACTACATTCTAAACAAGGCAGGTCACTAAAGTCCGATTAAAACCCCGATCAGGCCGTAACCCTAACCCAAGTATGGGCAGACTGCCAAAATCTCCAACAGGAGTCACACGTGTTGCTCCCGTGACATGGATAATTAGGTTTGTTCCCGAGCGGATTATTCGCTTCTAGGAAGACTTCTAGCTCCGGGGGTAATCTACAAATGTCACTAGCTAGGCGGAAGTTCGGCCAGACAGTTGCTCGCTTCACGTATAAAGAGGATGACCATGTAATACATAAAACCTAGATTATTTGGGAGGCATACATCCCTTGAAGCAACCTCTCAGCATAACCACACACACCTAACTGTCATGTCTATCTCTGCTGTGCCTTCCGCGTCGCACCACGGTGGTGGTGGTTCTGAAGGCGTCTCCGAGGGAACAGCCACTACCGGTGGGTGGTTTCGCTGCCCCTATCATCTTGCAGTTGCACACCCTTACACCCACGCAAAGGCTATCCTGGCTATCTTTCCGACGTCCTTGGGAACGCAAAGGTGCTAGGGGGTTTTTGCGATGATGTGTTTGTGTTGTTGAGCGACGGATCAGTGGTGGCGTATGATGTTGGCGCACGTTCAATGGAACCGAAGGGATCACAGCAGCCGGCAGGGGTAGGAAGATAGGAGACCGGATGGGTGAAATCTTGAGTCGTTCAGAAGAGACGTCAACTTGAAAGAGTCGGTAATGATGTGATGCGTTCATATCTGAGTATGTATTAAATGTGAAGTGAGTGGCGAATAAACGATCATCGTGCATGACTACCGGAAAAGACTGTAGATGTAGACGACCAGTTTGACTGTGGCCTAATGGTCATGGTGTGGTTATGATACCCGATATGGAAGTGAGTGGGGGTGAGAAAAGAAAAGAGAGACGCGTGATTTGGACGCGTTTCGTTGACTTGATTCTCTCATGGCTGACAGTGCTGGTCCTCGTCGCTCTCAGCGCGACAGAAAACAAGTTCAACAATTCATCTCGTGTTCGTTTTCATTCATATTTCGCCTTCCTTTCTCACTTTAAAACAGCGAGCCGGTCGCCGAACAAGCGCAAGATTCCCCACGAGGACGACTCGCTCACCGAACTCTCCGATACGGACGACGATCTCCCGGACGAGGAGCACGAACAGGGCCAACCCGCACCTAAACAAAAGAAACGCGCCCCTGCACCGCGCAAACCAAAAGCTCAACCTCCTCCCAGGAAACCGCGCACCGCCAAAGTCATCGCCGCCCCTCCAAAACCGAAGCAGAGACGCACCAGAGCGAAGCCCGTAAATGGCCATTTCGATCCGACCAAACTCGCTTCGGATACGAAAATTGCTGCTGACAACGTTCTCTTCAGTACGTCCCGTTCTCCCCTTCCCGCCCCTCCGTGCCGACTGCTATCGCAGATACCTTGCTCAATCCTTCCGCCGCCCTTCAATCCACCGCCGAAGACTTTCTTCATTCCCTCTCAAAAACTGCAGAACAGGCCCAGGCTGACCTCATCAACTGTATCTTGCGTGCCTGCGGTTGCAACGACTCGGTCGACGCAGACCAAGCCATCGACTATGACGGCGTTGTCGATGCCCTCGACAACTTCACAGAGGGTCTCAAACAGGTCATATTTCTCCATCACACCTTCACCACATACCTCATCTTTCCACAGGAAAACTCCCCTATATATCCCCTCACCTCCAAATTCCCTGCATTCAAACGGTTTCGTGCATCTCTATCAGAGCTCATAGAACGTCTCATCATCGCAGCAGCAGAACTTGGCTCTCTCTATTCCACCGATCTCATCACAACCCTACAAACATGGGTCATCGCCATGTCCTCCTCACAGATACGGTCCTTCCGACATACCGCTACAGTCGTCGCTCTCGAATTGGAAACCGCCCTTTGCCAGGTTGCCGCGGCAGTAGAGAAAGAAGCCGAGATCCTTGGTCGACAACGCGAAGGTGAACGCAAGCGCAAGGCAATCAACAAATCCACCGCGGTTCGTGAAAAAGACTTGGACGGAAAGGGGGCCGAAGTGCGAAAACGACGGGCGACACTGGCCGAATTTATCAAGGAAATAGTCGATGGGTACGATCTAACCTCTCTCTACACTCAACTCTTGATGGACGCGTTTTCCTAGCGTGTTCGTTCATCGATGTCGTGATTTGGACCCCAACATCCGCGCAGAATGCGTCAAAGCCATGGGCTTGTGGTTCACCCACTATCCCGCACATTTTCTGGACAGCTCTTATCTTCGGTATGTTGGCTGGGTCCTCTCAGATTCCAGCACACCTGTTCGTCTCGAGGCTGTGCGAGCACTCGCAGTGGTTTACGCGCAATCCGAGTACGTCAGCTCATTCACTCACTTCACCCAACACTTCAAACCACGGTTACTTGAGATGGCCGGTGGGGATACCGAGCTCAGCGTACGCACCGCCGTCATAGGCGTTTTGAACGCCATCGACTCCAACGCTCTCCTTGAGGACGAGGAACGCGAACGTGTATCTCTCCTCCTCTTTGATGCCGAACCGCGCGTGCGAAAGGCCGTGTCGCCCTTTGTTGCCGGTGTGTGGCAAGAGGCAGCAGACGAGCGTGCCTCGGCCGTCGCAGGACGTAACAAGGGAGAACAGGTCAAGTCCAGAGCAGGGGTCAAGGCTTTGGCCACGTTGCTCGTCAAGTGGGGCAAAGCTCTTGATCGAGCGTCAGAGGCCGCTGAAGAGGAAAGTGAAGCTGGAGACGGCATTCCAAGTCGTCGTATACACCTACCAACCTCGTCTGGGGCTGATCCAAGAGGTCGTATCGTACTCGCTGTCGAAGCACTGTGGGACGAAGTCGACGCTGTCAACGATTGGGAGTGCATATTAGATATTTTGCTGCTCGACCATTCAGCAGGCAGAGACGAAGATCTGGATGGACCAGATTCGATTGCCGAGTCCGCGCGGAATACGGTCGATCCTGCGTGGCGGTTGACGGAGGTGGAAGAAACCGTGATGCTCGAGGTCCTCGTCGCGTCGTCGCGTCGTGCAAAGCTGGCATCCACCACTGCGAAAAAGGTCTGCCTTGTGCCACCGTTTGCTTGAACACCACTTACCAGGATCTTATCGCAGGACGACGAAGAGACAGTATCGGACCTGACGCGTGCGCTGATCAAGGGACTGCCAAGGTTGTTCATCAAGTACCAAACGGACGAAAACCGGATATCGCAAGTCCTACTCATCCCACCACTCATGAACCTTGATCTGTACCTCGAGATGCGAATGATGAACGTGCGTGATTGTCAGACTTCAGTCGATTCTGAATAGTGAAATATTGTAGGCGTACGCGAGTCTTTGGGACGACGTATCGAAGCAGTTTCTTTCCCATTCATCACAACCTGTACTTATAAAGGCCGTTGCTGCGATCCGACATTTCATGGCTGCCACGTCACTGGCGAATACGAACAGCACCAAGATCCTTGAGCTTGAGGAC
>JBBPTY010000223.1:0-14623 GCA_038094335.1 Tylopilus aff. striatulus | reverse complement strand
CACCCCCCGCCGGGGGGGGGCGGGGGGGGGGGGGGGGGGGGGCCGGGGGGGGGGGGAGGGAGGCGCCACGGGGGGGGGGGGGGGGGGGGGGGGGGGGGGGGGGGGGTTGAGCGGTGAGCAGGGAGACGGGCGGCAGGGTGACTCACCGTTGAGGTCAGCAGTGGTGCGGGTGACTTTGGGCGCTTTGGCTCTGTACCCGATGACGGTCTTGCTGTCCCAGCTGACTTCTTGGTTGTTCGTCGTTTGGTGGCTCATCGTGTGCTGAGTTTTGGAGGGAAAGTGGGCGGTAGAGCGAGCTGACTTATATCCTGTCACGCTGTCACGAATGATTCGTGTACGTTCTCGACCATTCCGAAGTGAGTCAACGGGGTTAACGATTACTGGGAGACTTGTGAGTTACTAGTAGTGAACGGGTCTACGAAGGTGGTTCACACGACTTTGAGCAAGATACCACCACGGCGATGCCCAACACCTCCTTCATCCATGCCGCCTGTTTCGCCGTCGGTGCCGTCGTCGGCGGGGGCATCGCCTCTGTCATCTCCGCCCGCCAGCCCGTCGTGACACCCGTCCCGCGACCCCCCGTCCTCGACCTCGACCGCAAAGGCGACGTGACGTTTTCAACCGCCCTCACCAAGATGCCTCCCCTCCTCAAATACGGTCACCCAGGTGGGTCACCCACCTCCTCGTTCGGCTATAAAACGTGATTGCCCGGTCGTGCCCCAAGGACCCGTTCCGGACCTCCTCGTTCGCAAGGCATACACCGCCGCATACGATCGCCGTCTGCGCCATCCTGCCTGGGTAAGGCCTTCCATGTCACCCCTTCTTTCTTTGACACCGATTGGGCGCGCTGTGTAGACCGCGGAACACCTCACTCTCGCCGCCCTCGGCAAGTCGTCCTCCTCGGTCGATGAACGGGGTGACAGGAGCAGGTCTACGTTCACCGAGGACGAGTCTCTACCTGCCATATTCCGCGCTAAGCTGCAAGATTACTTTAGGAGCGGGTATGACCGGGGTCACATGTATGTGTCTCGTGCCGCTGTCGTGTCTTTGAACAGAACTGACGACGGCGTGCACAAGGGTGCCCGCCGCAGATGCCAAGGTCTCGCAGGAAGCGATGGATGAGACGTTTTTATTGTCCAACATCGCACCGCAGGTTGGTGCTGGGTTCAACCGTCATTGTACGTCCCCGGCCCGACAGGTCATCGATGCGCGTCGCGCTGACGAAACGCAGACTGGGCATACCTCGAAGATTGGTGTCGAAAACTCACCAACTCGTTTGCCGACGTCTACGTCTTCACCGTCCCGCTCTACCTCCCGCACAAGGACCCAGACGGTAAATGGCGCGTCGTACGTGGGACCTTTTGTTTCGTTTGCTGTCGCTGAGCCACACGTTCGGCACTAGAGCTATGAAGTGATTGGCACACCGCCCAACGTCGCCGTCCCGACCCACTTTGCCAAGGTCATCCTCGCGTCGCGGCCCACCTCGCCTTCGACACCCGACGTAACCGAGATCTCCACGGGCGCGTTTATCCTCCCGAACGCTTTCATCCCCGACGAAGCACCGCTCGAGAGCTTTGTCGCCCCAGGTATGCCCTTTACCGCTGTCCAGACGCGTCCCGCTCACCCGATCATCACAGTGGACTCGGTCGAGCGCGCTGCAGGTCTCATCCTCTTTGCAGACGATGTCAAGCAGGCGTCCAAGCACATCTGCAAGACGACCAAGTGCGACGTGACCGTGCGCCGCTTTGACGAGGCGCAACGACGGCCCGAGTTGCGCCGCGCAGTGTCAGCCCCGCGGTAGCTTCTGAACGCATCGTTCGCCATGACTACATACCGCTTCTAGCGCCTCCGTTATGTGGTAAATACGTCCAGGATCGGCTCAGTCGCTGTCTTCTGATTGATATTTTTTTCCAGCTTCTTGCAAGCGATGCCAGGCCATAAGGACGGGTTCAGGGAAGAGACAGGGTGACGAGGACACGCTGCATCAAGCAGCATCCGTGCTATCATATATTACATAAGAAAATAAGAACGAACATCTATCCGATGAACAGAGCGAGAGGGCGTCGATGCAATTGCAAATAGCCAGGTGAGGGGGAGTCAACAACCAAGATGTCGAGGTCGATTTTACGTAGGATGCGGTATAAAAGTCGACTTAATATCGGAGAGATGAAAAAAAAAAGTGATGGCACGCCCATAGTATCGAAGCAGGGAAGAAAAGAAACACGTTATACGGAACAACGATATGAACATACACCATTGAAATTAATAAATGCCAACGGAATCATGCATATCAGGCATATATATATACGTACTTGAAGAGATGCCTACTTGCCTACAAATCGCGAGGAAAAAGAGAAACCAACGTTCACGCTGCGGCGCGGGGGGATAATTTGTATATCCGTCTATATCTCCAGAGGCTCGTGTGTGCGCGCCTCGAGGCCGTTTCCACGCGCCTGCACGTCGGCGTTTGTCGTCCGTCGTACACCGAATCCACCAATGCCCGGACCGCGTGGCTGCCTCACGACACCGCTGCCGGGAGACTCGCTCAGTCCATTCAATAGCGGAGCAGTCACGCTAGGAGGCAGGCTTGGCACCGGTGGCAAGCCAGCAGCACCGAAACTACTCGTCGAACTGCCAAACAAGGATCCAAACCCTCCTGGAGATCGACGAGACGGCGAAGCGATCGTCGCATAGCCCTCTCGGATGTTCCCGTTGGAGGCACGCATGGTCAAGCGTGGCGCTTGCGTATGCAAGGTTTTCATGTCCGGCATCGATTTTTTCATGCGCAGGGTGTTGGCAAGCTGAGACTGCGAAGAAGATGCCGAAAGATACGCGGAAGGAGCGCGTGATAGAGCGGGAGGCTGAGCTCTCTGGTATGCAAAGTGACATAAGTGACGACCTTCTCGAGCACATAACCGAGGAGAACTTACCCTGTTAGGATCAATCCGGGTGACAACGGCATATCTTTCATCCCCTTCGCCAACCGAGTAGTGATACACGCCTAGTTTCTGAGCAATCAAATGAACCACCCTCCTTTGCTTGGGGGTAAGCGTGCGCGAAAACGCGAGCTCATCCCTCATGCGGTCGTCCTTGAAGAGGAGGATCCGAGAGTAGATCTCGAGTGTCGAGGGGTCATTCAAATCTAACTCGTTAGATAACGACGCCTTTTCCGATGGATTGGGAGTCGCCGGTGCCACAGGCGGAGAGGTCGGAGGGTTGAAACCCTGCGACATCGGAAGCGGGGGCACGGATGGCGGGGAATACTGTGTCTGCTGATATGCTGCTCCGGTCGAGAAGGAACGCTGCGGGGTGAACGTAGGCGCGGCAATCGGCCCAAAATCATCATACCCTTGCTGGACTGCCGCAGCGGCGGCCTGCTGTTCCTTTTCTAACTGCATGGAGCGCATGCGACGGATGGCCTTTTCTCTCTCGATACGCTCCTTTTCACCTGCCTGTAAGACCTTTTTGTACTCGACACGGAGCTTGCGACCTTGGACGTCGAAGCCGTTCAGAGCGGCGACAACGGCATCCGCGTCTGCAGCCTGGCGGAAGTTGGCAAAAGCCAAGCCGCGGAAAGAACCCTGCTGATCGAGATGGTAGTTGAAAGCATAAGGGGTAGGAATCGACAAAGATGCCTAGAAAGAATCGAGTCGATCGAGTTGGCAAAGATTACCGGAGAGGGACGTACGATAATATCAAGGAGGGTTTCGCGTTTTACATTGAAAGGTATGTTCTTGATGACAATAGCAGTGGGTATAATCTCGTCATCGGGGTTCTGGCCAGGGGTGGAGGGAGCTATGGGAGTAGGAACGAGATGGCTCATGGGAGGGGAACCACCGGAAGAAGAAAAGTCAGAATTGTTGTGGGGTGACAAGGGACGATTTTCAAGTACTGGGCCAGAGCTGTCGAGCCATTGCTAAAGAGAGAACATAAGGAGATAAAAAGGAGGGAGGAGAGGTAGATGGACGTACGGTGGGAAGGCCGCCGCGGGCAGGCTTGATCTTGAGCGGGGACGAGGCCATGCTGAGGGGGTTGTAAAGGCCCTGCGCTGAGATCGGAGGGGATGTAGAGAACTGGTACTGCTGTCTGGCGCTGTGGGGAGCTGAGGGATCGTAATCGTTAGAGTCGTTGAGGCGTTGCTGGGTGTTGAGGGAGAGAGCAGATATGTCGGGTGTTGGGGAAGAAGTCATGATTCAACGCAGGGAGCCTTGACCAGTCGTGAAAGAAGGAAAGAGAGAAGATGGAAGAAGAGGAGGAGAGGTCGATGAACAAGTGCACTTATAATTAACGCAACGACCCCCACGCCACCAAGCCCTGAATCAAATTTTCAAGTCTCAACGTTAACGATAGTGATCGTAATCCTCTTATCCTACTGGTACAGCTGTGCTATACTACCGCGACAGGCTTAGGTAGTGCTAAAATACTATCCACGTCGACCACACAGCACAGCGACGAGTCATCCCATGGTCCCCGCACGCGCTTCGTCGGACTCCACGACGTAGGCGATGATACCAGAGTCGAGTCGTCGCTGCTACCTGGCCGGCAGATAGCAGTGAACTCGAGAGACAGGGGCAGGTCGGGGAAGATGAGGTGGCCAGGGTTCACCTGTCGGGTCCGTGGTGCCGGAGCAGGCCCTCGCGGGAGGTGCGCTTCAGGACGGAACACGGGTCTTGGTCGGCTTGGCAGGGTATGTCTGGGGTAGGATCGTGGTGGAAGAGGACCCTGAATGAGACGGAGAGAGGAAGGCGGCCCGCGACGACCTGGCATCCTATGGACTGATACATCAAAGGTCAAAGAGAAAGACAATCAAAGGAGAAGAGAGACGTACTTTAAGTTTTTCAACAAGGTGGAACTGAGTGGAATCAACCCAACTAGCTCGAAGGAGACAAGGGTGAAGAGGCGTGATTAATATCAGTGACGAGCGTGGACAAGTCGCACCGCAATCTCACAGCTACCATCAACCGGCTAGCACCGGTCCATCAGCGCATCATGCATCACCAACTACCTTGTCAGCTGCTAAAAGTATCGCCACCAAAGAATGCAAACAGATTACATTGAAAACACCGGAAGCCCTATCTACGAACACGACCGGACAAGCAGATCCACAGCTAATCCAGCAACGACAACAATATCACGAGCGAGCATCTTCATGACGAGTTGTCGAGGGGACGATAGTGCTTCATGAGCTGGGTCTTGTACGCTGATTACAACTTCATCAACATATCACCCACACACAATAGTCCATCCACTTGCCTTCAGAGTCTGTCCAAAGTCCGGCGGCATCCGCGTTCAACGGCGAAGCATTGTTTGGTTCTTGGGTCAGAGTGGGTCAATCTCGACGGGAGGATCAAACGAGATGGATACTCGCCTCCCAGCAACGACTGCAAGGACAACAACACCGTTTGCACGCTGTAGACAGCAGACCACTTGTCCTATTCCCAATTTAGCACAAAGTCACACCACTGGTGGCTCACATGCCTGCAGGATGTCCAGACAAATAGCACCACTCTGGATGTCTACGTTTGGATGGTAACATGGCGAATCAAATTTAATAGTGGGAGCGGTGTAGGGGTAGTTGCTAGGAAATGAGATGGAGATGCGGAACGTCAGACCAGCATAGATCTATGCTACAAGTCAGCACGAATCAGAGATGCAGTGTGAACACGAACCGTCCCGGCAGCACCTTCTATCGTTCCAGCCCATTCAAAAAGATTAGAGTCGTTCTTGGGAAATGCAGACTATTTAAAAAATCAGGGACATGAATTCGCAGCTAGAGAAACGCGTTGCGCACAATGCCAGGGGAAGAGGACATCTATCCGGTGTGGCAGTGAGATTTAGGGGGAGGTCTGATCGGAGGGAGAACGCACCATGAGGGACATCAGCTCGCTGCTCAATCTACACGCTGCTCGTAAATCATTGTACCCACACGAGGCAATGCAGGTCATCTTACCGTTTCGTGACGCTTCCAGGGCCATCTGAGGTTGAGCCTTGCGCGGCTGATTTTTGAGTCGTCCTTGAAGGAGCGAGCGAGGAAGTAATTTGGTCCATTTGAAAGTGTGAAAGCTATGTACAACGAGAACTGAAACGTCGAACAAGTGACAAGAGAGACGCGCTGATCACGTGATTTTGTCGTCGCGGAGATGGAAAATCTTTTTGGATGACTAATCCAAGCTGTACTGCGCTGATCCCTAAGTAGTCTAAGCCTTGATCGATGCCGAGCAAAGCTGTCCCGAATGCAACCAGTTGCATCCAGTCGGGGATGTCACAGCTTTGCACGCCGATGAACAGCACCGGTTTACATATAAAAGTGACCTTGGCACGCCCTCAGCTCCCATTCTTCCTTTACTTTTTCCTTTTTTCTCACTTCATCTTCACTTGCAACATCTTTGAGAGATGTTTTCTTCTTCCAACTTCAAGTTCGTCGCCGTTGCTGTCTCTTTCTCTCTCCTTGCTTCTGCTGCCGTTCCCAACAAGCGTAGCATTCAATGGCTACAGCACAACGGCCCTGCCGCTAAGGCTTTGAATGACCAATACAAAGGCCTCAACGCCAACTCGTCTTGCAACAGCGATGGCGAGATCGCCTGTGTTGGTGGTCAATACGGCGTCTGCGTTCAGGGCAGATATATTACCCACTCGTGTGCCAGTGGATGGTCCTGCGCCGCTATTCCCAACGAGTGGTCCGAGGGAACGATCACCGTCTGCGACACCAATGACGACATCGAACAGCGTTTCTCTCAGGCTGGTGTATCCGAGTACAAGAGGTCATTGCCCTTTGCAGAGTGAGCATCTATACTTTTAATCTTCGTTCGGGGCTGACGCTTTGTTTTACTAGGCGTAGCATTGAATGGCTCCAGCAAAACGGTCCCGCTGCCAAGCAGCTCAATGACCAATATGCCACCCTGAGTGTTAACTCGACCTGCGATTACGGTCAGGTAGCTTGCATCGGCGGAGAGTTTGCACACTGCGTCGATGGGAGATACTTCACATGGCCTTGCGCACATGGTTGGATGTGCGCGGCCCTTCCCAACGAGTGGGGCTCGGGCACGAGCACTACTTGTGCTACACCGGAGGACATTTCTTGGCGATTCTCTGAAGCCGGTGTCTCGGAATCGTGAGGTACGTGTGACGCTGCTGTTTGGTGCGCCGTCGTTCTAAAACCTTTGTGCTAGTCGCCTGATTTACGACCTTTTTGACGAGTGATGCGATTGGATGCACGGCGACCCGCTTGTAGTTAGAACAGTTTTGCTGCTGGACGGCTTATTCCTACCCACGACGCTCTTTGAATGCATGTGATGATTGAAATGGGGTTGGTTTGTGTGAGCGCAGTCCGAGTAGCTACTAGTACTGGTCGGGGTTATCCATGAGAGCCGACTTTTTTCGTTCACCTGGTGCTGCGTCTCACACAGCCGACTGGGCCCAGTCTTGCCAACACTTGCACAACGTCCTCATCGTCGGTAACCATGACCTCGCATTTCACGCCGACACCCGCAGAGCTCGCTCTCGTGAACCAGATCTTCGCCCAAGTCGACACCCAAAAGGTCGGCGTCCTCAAAGGCGACGTTGCTGTCAAAGTATTTGGCGGTGCCAAGCTCTCGCCGACCGTCCTCGGCGAAATATGGAGCATTGCGGACGAAGAGAACAACGGGTCCCTCACCAGAAAGGGCGTCGCTATCGCCATCCGTCTCATGGGTTGGGCTCAAAAGGGCGAGATGATCTCCCCGGCGCTACTAGGCAAATGTGTGTTTGCCCTCGTATCTCCATGTTGCCCTCGCTGACTCGCTCGTCGCAACAGCGGGTCCGCTCGCCATTATCGACGGCGTTCAACCCCCTTTGGTCCCACAGGGCACCGGCATGTCGATACCAAAGTCCCCTCCACCCGGTTTACCGCTCCTCACACCACAAGACAAGGCCAAGTTTGCAAGACTCTTTCAGAACAGCGGGCCAGTAAGCGGCCTGTTGAGCGGTACGCCGGGCGTTTGTTTTCGTCAGGTTCGAATTGACGCCAGGTTCACGAATAGCTGAGAAGGCTCACGGCGTCTTTGTTAAATCCAAGCTTCCGGTCGACAAGCTGTTTCAGATATGGTTTGTTTCTCTTCTGTCGTGGTTGTACACGGGTGTCGACGACTGCGTTACAGGGCCTTGTCTGACACGCAGGAACGCGGTGCGCTCGACTTGGTCGACTTTACCGTTGCCATGTACTTGATTCAAGCGATGATGTCCGGCCAGTTATCATTCGTACCCTCATCACTTCCTCCGGGACTCTACGAACAAGCGGGTGGACCCATGGTCATTGCACATGCGACAGGTAGCAGTGGACATCCTTCGAGTCCATTAGCATCAGCGATACCGTCTGCCCTCAAGCAGCCACCTGTTCAACTAAGCTATAAGGTTCAACCGAATATAGGACTACCACCGCGGCCTGCACCTGTGACTCAAACTGCACCTATTATTCCCCCATTTCCCGGCGTGGTTCCTCAAGCTACAGGACAGTGGGACGTCACTCCCGCTGAGAAGGCTAGCGCAGACCGTTTCTTTGATACCTTGGATGGGAATAAGCGAGGATATATTGAAGGTGATGTTGCAGGTCCCTTTCTGCTGCAGTCCAAGTTGTCGGAGGACGTCCTGGCTCAAGTCTGGTGCGTTCGTACCCATACAGTTCTCTTAGTACGACCTGATATTTTTCACAAGGGATCTCGCCGACATAAACGGTGATGGACGCTTGACTCGGGATAGTTTCGCAGTGGCAATGCACCTCATCCAAGGCAAATTATCCGGTAGAGATATTCCACCTTCACTCCCACCTACCCTCGTGCCTCCCTCGATGCGATCGAACGGTCCAGCTTCACCATTTACTGCCGCACCTCCTCAGCCACCTGAACTAATACGTGATCTCTTGTGGGACGACTCCCCCCCTGTATCGACCGTGAACCCTCGGCCTCAGCACAATGTCCTCCAACCCCAAACAACTGGCATGGCGCACCTAGCATTATCACATCCCCCATCAGCCCACCCATCTGCCATCATTCAGGACCCCTTTGCTTCTGCGCCTCGTAATTGTACGTGCTCACGTGTTCTATTTTCCCCAGTTCCTGATCCGCGTTTTGGCATTCAGCTCTAGCGTTGCACAAGGATCTTCTCGGGGACGATGATGAAGCACACCCGCCTTCGGCACTTCATGACAAATCTGCGGAGGTCGGGAATCTCCAGAACCATGTCAACTCCACAAACAAGTCATTCCAGAATGCCAAAGCCGAACGAGAAGCCTTGGAAGCCACGCTCGCAAGCCAGGCATCTCAGCTCTCTGCTTTGCAGACGCAACTCGCATCCGCAAAAGCTTCCTTTGAGACAGAGACGAATTTGTTGAACACCCTCAAGGAACGACACGCCAACCAGAACGTGGAGATTCTGAAAGCGAGGGAAGAGCTGATTCGGGGCGAGAGTGACCTCAGTGCGATTCGGGTAGAGAAGGCAGAGATTGAGGGGTCGTTCTTGCGCGACAAGGAAGAGGTTCGTGACCTCCATCGTCGCATGGCCGAGGTGACCGCACAAATTGCCACGACCAAGCAAGAGGTGGAGAAAGTCAAGAAGGATGCCAAGCAACAGAAAGGCCTTCTTGCGATTGCCCGGAAACAGCTCTCGACCAAGGAGTCTGAGAAGGTGAAGGTTGATCAAGAGCTCGAGGAAGCTCAAGTGGATCTTGCCAGTATGATCAGGGAACGGGAAGAGGCGGAAGGCAACGCACAGAAGGCGTTGTTGGTGGCTTCACCTCAACCGATCCCCGTGCCAGAGAGGGTCTTGTCACCCGCTGGTTCATTGGCATTTGCCGCTGCTCAGCCACTGCCAGTCACTCCCGACACCACAGGCGGCGGACCCTTGAGCCCCAGCGGTGGCAAGAGCAACAACCCGTTCGAGAGATTAGCCATGTCCTCGGGACCGTCGACACCTCGGTCACAGTCACCCTTTAGGTCGTTCTCGGCCGCATCCGTACCACTTCCCTCTAGCATCCCACCACCTCCAGGTCTGACACCTCCCGACGTGGGGGTCACAGACGTCCACGATCCATTTAACATCATGCATGCCTTTGACTCCCATGCGCAGCCATTATCCGAGGTTTCTCCGGACACGAGTAGATGTGGGTACCAGCACACCGAAAGCTAATGCATTTCTCGGAAAGTTCAGCGAAGTTGTCTCATCTCCCACGGACGACGAGCTGTTCGCCACACCTCCCAACAGTATCACGCCTGTGAACCATACTGGCGAGCCAACGCCACACTTTCACTCGCTGGACACTGCTGCCGCTTATTTCCCTCCTGTGGACGACATTCCTTCTGGGCCCATTCATGGTAAAGGAGGGGAGACAGACTTGTCGACACATCTTCGCGAACTAGATGTTGGCGAATTGGACAGCGACACAGATAGCGATGAGGAAGAAGAGCATCAAGGTCCTTCACAAGACAAACCGAGTCATCCCCCTGAGACATCCCCAAGCAAGAAAGAGCCTGGGCCACCCCCCGCCTTTATCTCCCCTGACGATATCATTAGGGCTCCTAGTGATGTCCCAGCATTGAAAGCACCTTCTGTGCCGGAGGCTGCACAAACGGATACCATTTCGTCGGTTCCAAACGGTTCGGTTGCACTCGATGCGTTTGGTGTGCCCCTGACGAAGCCAGCGGTGACCTCCGAAGATGGCCATGATTCCGGGTTTACGATCATCAATACGCCTGCAAACGTAGCGAGCCAGGACAGCAGTGTCATAAGCAGTTTTGACGACGCGTTTGGGAAAAATTTATCCAGCGCGCCACCACAGACGGCCTCGAACTTGTCCTTCGAGTCCGCATTCGACTCGGCGTTTGAGGACAACTTTGATTTTAATGCTTCCTCAGGAGCAGCGAGCGGATTTCCATCGACCGCATCTGACGCCCCGCCTGCGAATGGTACCACCACAATCAAGCAAAATGTAGCGGCGACCGCACATAGTGCACCAGACGCCTTTTTACTGCCTGTGAATGGTGGCTCCACTGCTACTCCGAAAGCACCCCCCGCACAAGCACCGGCCACGTTTGATGCTACATTCTCATCAGGACCCTGGTCCACTCCAGCGGGTGCTTCTCAACCTGAGAAGACCGGATCAAACCAGCCAGGTACAGCCACCATCTCGTTTGAAGAGGCCTTCGGAGGGCTTGAATCGTCTCAAGCCCTCAAACTTGATGAGTCGTTCTCATCACGGGCTTCTAACGCTGCTCCTCCTTCGGCATCGCCTCCCCACTCTGAAGCTGGAAAGCCGTTCCCAACAGTGTCACCTCCAACGTCACCGCGCGGTCCTGCTTCCTCCCAAGTTAGCGGCTCGATACGATCCAATTCACCCCAGCCACGCGCGATGTCACCACCACCTCGCGTGACGTCTCCCAAGGCACAACGGCCGTCGACGTCGTCTTCATCAACCAAGGATGCCGCACATGAGAAGCCAGCTCAGCCCCCACGTCACAAACTGAGCGTGAGTTGCCGTTTCAACGCAACACATGGTGCCTGTCAGATATGACAACTGATCGTGTTTTATCCAGATCCGCTTATTTGGGAGGCGAAAGAAGCAGGAGTCAGTGCCACCTGTGCCGTCGCCGAAGTCCGCACCACACCTCCCACGGGTGGACGAGCCGAGCACGACGACGCCGGCGGTGGAGGACGACATTGAGCCGGTGAAGCAGCTGGCGGCGATGGGGTTTAGCCGTAGCCAAGTGGTTGCGGCGCTAGAAGCGCACGACTACGACGTACCAAGAGCACTCAACAGTTTGTTGGGTGCACAATGAGATTGGCCGTGATGCAACATAATGAAAACGAGCCATCTCGCACTGTAACATGTCTCTTTTTTTTCTTTGTCTTGTTTTTTGCGTTCAGGCGGTCTTTCCTTTAAAGAAACGGTGATCTTTCTGGAATACATACTCACACATGCACGCTCATTCCTACAAACACCTCTCCTTTTCCAAGTTCATTTCGATTTAATCCTTCTGCCATGAATGGAGTTACGGGCCTCTTTGCCGAAAACATGGATGTTGCTCCATATATCGATGCTCTGGAGTATTGCTCGCGTGTCGATGGCACGAGGCACGAGGCATATCTGATCTAGTTGTCGCTGATCGGTGGCACGCAAGTTGTCCTCTAGGCTTTCTCACACGGATTCTGCGGGGTCCAAGTCGTTTCTCCCGAATATAAGATTCTGCGGATGCGGCGAGTCATGCGATTGAAGTCGCGCCTTGTTCTGTGAGCATCTGGGAGTACAACGAGGGACGATACTAGTACAAGGTACACAATGATGCTGTGGACAGCGCGGCTCGAGCCAAAGGGCTTCTGTGTTTTGTCCAAATCATATTAGCCGACGGAACAGTGTGTGGCTTGGAACACACGCACAGACACAAAGTGCGCGTATAGTACTCGGAGTACTTTTGTACGACTTAAATATCCGAGACCGTCCATCCCTCTCCCTCCCTCTTCTTTTCCTTTCCTTCTCATGCCTGCGTTCGATATCGTCGTCGTCGGCTCTGGTGGCGGTCTCGATGAGACGAACCTCTCTGGGTGTGTCCTGGCACCGAACCCACCTGCCATGCTCAACCCAGCCCCCATACAGCTATCTCCTCAAACCACACACCAAATCCTGGGACGACGGTATCGTTGCGCTCGAAGCAGGTGCGTTCCACACCAATCCGCCGGACGACGTGCAGGCTGCTCACACATCCCCCGACAGGCTCCGGGCAGGGCGCCCTCAGGCATATCATGAAGCGGGACCCAGACATTTTCGGCAAGGACGGGGATCCTTCGCAAAAAAGGACGCCTGGCACCGTCTATGCCCGCGTCAAGTGAGCACGTCCGTCATGTCGCGTCGCAGTACGAAGCTGATGATGCGCGGGATCAGGTGCTTCCTCCTCACGCACGCCCACTTGGACCATATCAGCTCTCTGGTCATGGCGGCAGGCACGCTCGGCGGCAGTAGTAAACGAATATATGGTTCCCCCCAGACGCTCAAAGATCTCGAGACCATCTTCTCGGATCGTGTGTGGCCGAGATTGGCCACGTATGACGAGACGAATCCGTCGTTTCAGTTGTATTATCACGCGTGAGTCTCGCGCGCGTATTTTTTCTTCTAACGGCGCGGCAACGGCCTTGGTGCACCGGAGACTGACTATTTTTTTTTTCCTTCTGTCCTCTGTGTCCCCACATCAGCCTTCACGTCGATGGAAAATATAAGACGATTTTCCCTGACATTGCTGTACGCAGCATGACGATCAGCCATGGTAAAAACGACCTCGGACCCTACGAAAGTTCATGCTTCTTCATCAAACACCTTCCCACCAAGCACGAGTTTATCTTTTTCGGGGACGTCGAGCCGGACACGGTCGCGGTCAAACCGCGGAACGTGATTGTCTGGCGGGCGGCAGCACCCAAGATCCCGCACGACCTCTCGGTCGTGTTCATCGAGTGCTCGTACCCAGTCGGGCGGCCGGACGAGGTGCTGTGGGGGCACCTTACACCGGAGCACGTCGCACAGGAGATGGTGTCGCTCGCGACCGAGGTCGTGCTCGCCCGCCAAGCGCTCGCGTCGTCCTCGTCTGCGGGGCGTCCACGCAAGAAGCTCAAGCGGGACCCGCTCCCGCCAGAGGCGCTGTGCGGCGTGTTGACAGGCCTGAGAGTATACATCATGCACTGCAAGGAGCAGTTCGCCACGGATCGCCCGATCAGCCACGTCATTGGGGACCAGTGTCGGGAGATGCTGGCGCCGCACAAGCTTGGATTGGAGTTGTTGACGGCAGAGCAAGGCATGCAGATTGGTGCGTGGAACGTCTGTCTTTCTCGTGGTGTCTTGTGAACGCTGACGTGCGCGTGGTGGCAGTCATCTGAACCCCCCGGTCCCACCACCCCTTATATACCCCTTTCTTTAACTCTCGTGTGTATACATAACTGCACTGTAGCCTTATCTATCACCCTTATCTTTTTTGGTCGGTTTTCCCCTGCCGTGCTTGCTGCAACTTGTACTTGTAGTCGTTTATACCAGGCGTACGCTCGAGTAGCTTCTGGGATCACATTCGTAAGTAATGACTGCGAGGGAGGTTGGCACACATGTCTCGTCGCCCGTCAAGTGACAAGGTCGCTTGGGTTGCCTGCGTTGCCCTGCAGTATGTATAATAGAACCCCCGTGTGGAAGTGCCAGTGACCTCGGCCCCAGATAATGGCCACGACAGCACGTCCTTTGTGATCAGAGGTTTCTGGTTCCAAACGATATCCGGCATCTGTTCCCTCTATAGACAGGATCTTGGCTTTCGACTCAAGGACATGATTGAGTCCAAACATCTGACATCCTTCTCTCTTCGCAAACCGTGTCTCCAGCTTCCCGACAAGGCCGTGTACCCGGACAAAGCGACCGACATGGAAACGTTGCCCACCACCGACTACGCGGGCAAAGTGGGGCGATGTTTTCCACGACGCCGATCCTGACACCTGCGTGCGTATCCGATCCAAGCGTGCCGAACACCCAGTTTCAATGGGCGGCGGTTCATCGATTCATCGATTCTCCTTTCTAGCCAATACACCTCGATCTCTGGTAGCCAAATCCAAGCGCCCTTTGCAGGCCTGCAGA
>JBBPTY010000222.1:0-24364 GCA_038094335.1 Tylopilus aff. striatulus | reverse complement strand
GAGAGACCTAGAAACTGCTGGCCCATACTTGGCCGGTGGTACTTGACCAATGCGACTGACTCGGGCGTGACACTCTTGACTCGGGGCATCGCTGGGTTCGACCAGAGACCTGTGAATGAAAAGCTGAAGACTAGGGGTTTGTAACCATAGAGAGCTCCTTGCTCCTACAGCATAACAGTCAGGAGGTGGTTTCAGGAAGTTTTTGCCATGTATAGAGTTTTCTTTATAAAGAGACAGGAGGGAGGCATGGAAGGTGTTGTGAATTTTCCACAATTGTGGGAGTCAGAGCTTGAAAGTGACTGGGGATAGTTGTTCTGTGATTATGAAGGGACCTTCTTGTTTAGGGGAGAATTTGGGGTTTGGGAGTAGTCATTTCAAGTTCCAGGCTTCTAATCACACCTTACCTCCTTTCTTTAGTTGAACAACTTTTCCAAATGTTCAAGCTTTCATGACTTGCCAAGCTAGATCATGTGCAGCTAAGGCTTCAGTTCAAGCTATGTTAATGTTTTTGAGTTGTTCTTTGAGGGCAGGTATTATGGATGTTGGAAAGACGAAGGGAAGTGGGTGGGGTTCATATCCCATCATGAGGTAAAATGGAGATTGGTGGGTGACAGAATGAGGTCAGTGGTTGTGTGCAAATTTGGCTAACAGGATTAGATCCACCCATGAGGATGGGTTAGTTCCACAGAAAATTCGAAGGTAAGTTTCAATTTCTTGGTTAACCCTTTCAGTTTCTTCATTCAATTGGGGGTGGTAGGCTGTGGAAAGGGATAATTCATATCCAAGGAGTCTTCCTAGTTCTTTGGCAAATGAGGATGCAAATTGGGTGTTGTGCTTGCAACATTAACCAACATAACTTATTAACAAATCATGCACAGTTTCTTTTCCATTTTCATTTGCATCCATGCTGTGCAGGATCTAGACTTTTATGACTAATATTGTCTAGACTCTTATGACATCATATGGAACCTTCTAGAACAATGACATCATCATGACTCATGATGACTCGGTATGACTCATCCTTATCTCGGCTGTGCTTTCCTATGCACACAGCCTCCTTATCGTCCAATAGCAATATGGACTCATATGGTTCCACTTTCTATTTACCTTTTATATCATTTATTACATCAACATGTACAAACAGTAGAAGTAGTATATAAGACAGGACCAGATGGCGGTCAATCCCCATCTTGGTTCTTCTTGAATCTTCATCTCCTCATACTTTGAAGTACCACCACAAGCACAGCTGCTAGTGGGCAAAAAACCCTTAGACCTAAGCAAGCCCTTGAAGAAACTTGGGTTGCTGAAGTCTTTGTTGGTTTCATTGGGGTCCTCTATTGGAGATTATTTTATCATATAGCCCAAATCTTTTGTATACTTTCTTTAGAAAAAGGGCAGCAATCCCTACTGCATCAATCATTTTCTTGGTAGGGCATAGAATTACCCCCTTTGTAAGCCCTTGGTCGACCACAACCAGTAGACTATTGAATCCTTGGGATAGGGGAAGATCAGTGATGAGGTCGCAGGAAATATTCTGGAAGGGTTTTGTGACATGAGAGGGAATTGGGATGAGTGGAGCAGAGATGGGATGAGTGTTTGTTTTGTTCTGCTGACAAACTGCACATCCTTCAACATATTGTCTAACAAAGGTGGCTAGACCTGGCCACCAGTATTCCTGAGAGACCAATTGTCGAGTCTTAAGGTTACCTGGATGGCCCACAGTGGGGTGATCATGACATTGGAAGATGATTTGTTTATGGAGGTCAGGAGGTAGGTAGATACAGTTTTGGAAAGATAACATGCCTTCCTTAAACTGCCAGTTGGAGAGATGGGCATGGAATTTGGTAGGTAATTCTCCAGGAAGGGTGTGTAGGGCATCTAGGACTAGGGGATTGGTGGATGAAGAATTTGTGATTTTATATAGGAGTTCCTTATCAATGAGGTTTACGAATACTTCTGATGGTAGGAGGGTGATGTTGTCATTGTCATTGTCTTCAACAGGAACATGATCTGTCCTGCAGGAGAGAGCATCAGGGGCACCAAGAAGTTTCCCAGCTACATAAGTGACATGAAGGTCATATTCTGACAGGTCCAAAAGCCATCTGGCTTGTCTCCAGTTGAGTTTTTGGGGCTGTCAGAAGTAGGTGAGGTTTTTGTGGTCGGTGAATACTTGAATGGGGTGCGTAGACCCTAGTAGGTAGTGATACCAAGACTCCAGTGCTCTCATGATGGCTAGGAGTTCTCAGTTATAGATATCATAATTTCATTCTGCCAAACCAAAGGTTTGCAAGATAAAGGTGCAATGTTGCCAGTCTCCATTCGCATTAGTTTGAAGGAGAATGCCCCCAGAGGCATATTTGGAAGTGTCCATGGCTATAGTGAATGGGAAAGTAAGATCTGGCATTCTTAGGGTTGGTTCTTTCACAAAACATTCTTTGAGGAGGTTGAATGACATTTGCGTTTTCTCTGTCCAGGACCATGGGTGATTCTTTTTTGTGAGGTCAAGGAGAGGTTGTGCTATGTCAGAGTAATTGGGAATGAAGCATCGGTAGAAGTTGGCAAAGCCAAGGAAGGAGCAGACTTCTTTTACATTGGTGGGTGTTGGCCATTCTTTGATTCCTTGCACTTTTACTGGATCCATGGCTATTTCTCCTGGCTTGATAATCATGCCAAGATATTCTACTTGTGTGACAGCAAAAGTACACTTTTCTCACTTCAAGCAAAGGTCCAATTCTTTCATCCATTGCAGGACTTTCTTGGTCCATTCTTCATGTTTGGCAGGGTTGTCCAAGAAGATGAGGAGATCATCCATGTAGATGATTAGCCATCCTTTGGCTATAAGATCTCAGAAGGAGTCATTCATGAATCATTGGAAGGTGGGTGGTGAATTTGTGAGACCGAAGAACATTACGGTGGGTTCAAACAGTCCTTTATGAGTGATGAATGTGGCTTTCCATTGATCCCCTTCTTTGATTCAGACATTATTATATCCCCATTGCACATTGAATTTAGTGAAGAGTTTTGTGCCTTTTAGTTTATCGATGAGGTCGGAAATGAGTGGGAGGGGATAGGCATCTCGAATGGTGTGTTCGTTTAGATACCTATAGTCCTGGCATGGACGAAGGCCTCCATCTTTCTTTTTCACAAAGAAGAAAGGGGATACTTGTGGAGATTTTGAGGGTTGAATTTTCCCTGTTCAGAGGTTTCATCAACAAAATCATCTGCTGCCTTTCATTCATCAGGTGACAATGGATATAATTTCCCAATTTTTGGGACAAAGGTGTCATTCAGTTTTATAGCATGGTCATATGATCTGGTTGGGGGAATATGATCTGTAGCTTCTTTGGTAAAGATCAAGGTGAATTGAGAATATTCCGGAGGTAGGGTGGGTTTTGGTTTGGATATAGAAGCTTCTTGGGCTAGGGTAGTTACAGTGGTTACCTTTTGTACCAGTTTCTCTAATAATTGGGTGAGGAATCTTGGTTCAACTTTGATGATTTGATTGATGGAGTATTGTTGGACTTCTTTCTTAGTACTTTCAGCTGGCAGGTCTTTTCCCAGGTATTGGCACACTCCTTCTATTGCTATTCCGTCAAAATTTCGATGTTTAGGAAACAGTGCCATTTTTTTGTTTAAGGAGATGTGACTATTGGTTTTTAAGTACCCGGCTCATCTGGCCATGTGTGACAAGGATAATTCAACTGATTTGTCAATTTGCTCTTGCAAGCGTACTGTGCCTCATTGCCAATCTATAATAGGGTTTGCTGATTGGAGCCAGAGATGCCCCAGAATGACATTCTCTTTTCTGGCATTCATAACATAGAACTGGATTCTTTGGGTAATTTCTCCTATCTTGACATAGAGGGTGGCAACTTCATTGCATGATGTGTTGTTTGATCTGTCAGTGTTTTGGATAAGGATGGGTTGAGGGGGTTTTTCAGTGGGTATCTTGTTTCGTTTGACAAAATCTCTATTAATGCAGCAGATTTGTGCTCCAGAGTCAATGAGGGCAGTGGTGGTGACAACTTTTAGGGTTTGTACTGAGGTGATGAGATCGAGGGGGATGTATAGGAAGTGGGATTTCATTTTTGTTTGCGGTACAGTTACATGGTGTATGGAAGCTACTTGTGTCGTTAGTGGCTTCCCAACTAAAAATCCTGGTCATAGGCTTTTGCCACTTGTTCCCAAGATGTAGCCCCTATTTCAAGAATCCTTCCCACAGTGGCTTCTTCTTCCACTTCTTTGATGGTGGCGGTTATAGTGGCTACCTTTTTGGCAGGGGGGCATTTGTCAGAGCGTGAAGGGACGGGGGGTGGTCCAGTGTAGTTTTTGGTCATGTGGCCTCTTTGTCAGCACCTGAGACAGCATCCTTCTTTAAAGCAATGTTGTCACTGTAAGAAGGATAAGAACTCTTGATAAGAAAGGGGTTGCTGACCAAGACTGGTGTCAAGGTTCAACAGGGGAAAAGAAGGGAGCAAGCAAACCTCATCCCTAAAGGGGTTCCAGGGAGGTAGTTATGAGAAGGGGTGTTTTGGACAATAGCAGAGTGCAGAAAAGATCTTCCCTGGGGTCCTCCAGGCAAAGATAGTGAAAGATAGGGGCTCTTGACCCAGGTGACTTTTCTGGACGAAAGGTAGACAAGATAGCGACTAGGGATGACCTTGGTGGCTCCCTAGAGGCTCTGGGTGAACTTCTCTCACTTTTTCCAAAGGAGCTGAAAGATGTATTTCCAGTACCAGAGTACATACTTTATAGTCTGGGCATACCTGAGACTGGAAATGTCAAAGATGTTAAGAAAATAACCATCGCAAGGCCCCCAGGTCATAGGACAAGGCTGCAATGTCAAGATAATGCTAAAGGTTAATAGATTCAAGTCAAATCTGACAAGGATAGACTGATGGAATGGAGCCCAATCATCTCCAGGGGTAAACTGGCCATGTTACACAACCTCAGTCACTCAGCCACATGACCACATTTGATTGACCGACACATCCAAGTCCAGGACCTAGGCTATTGAGTGAAATCAAATGAAAATAACTTGTGCCACATGAAAGAATATATCTGAATCATTAAATCAAACTTTATAAAATGTACCAAAAGTCGGTTTAGACTCAGCCAACTGAACTGGGTTGACTCGGCCAACTTGGATGGATGACAGGGGCTTGGGACTCACTCAGGACTTGCTTGGATGACCTCAAAGGCCTGTAAACAAAACTTCCCAATCTCTCTCTTTGCAACCATAGCGAGCTTCCAGCTCCTACATTACTCTTCTGGGGTAAGTTTTTGGATGTGTTCCACTTTGTCCACATCCATGGCATTGGGGTCCTTTTGAGTGCAAATGGTGTTTGGGGATGGTCTAGTAGAAGGGTGTCCCTTGGCTATCCCCATCACAAGCTTTTCCTGATTTCACATTTTTACAGTCTTTTTGTACCAGGCATTGGGGGTGTTGGGAACTGTGTCCATTGCATAGATTCTTTTCATGAGCCACATAGGTATTCCTTGTCAGAAATATCTGCACATGGTAGGATTATGAGCTGCATCAGTTAGTTGTCCATTAGCAACTCTCATTTTGAATTCACTGATGTACTCCTCAAGTTGCTCTCCTTAAGTTATCTTGGTGGTAGTGAGCCAGGTTCTGGCTTGTTCTTCAGCATCTTGGGTGATGAAGGAGGTTTGGAAGTCAGTTTGGAATTGGGCCCATGTCCCAAAATTGGATACTGCCCCAGCAGTGGCTGTGATGGTCCTGGCATCTGCCTATTTTAGGGCATTGTAGAAAACTAATAAAAAGTGGGGGTGCAGGTGACCCGAGGACAAGGCCTAGGAGTCAACAGACAGAAAGGAATGTGGGTGAGTAGACTTGTCCCAAGGGGTTCCAGGGAAGTCTAGAAAAGAAGAGGTAGCTGTGACTACAGCAGGGAGCGATAAAAAGCCTTCCTGGAGGACAACTCGGGCGAAGGTAAAGAAAGACAGGGGCTTTTCCCACTGGACAAAGTACCAGACCAAGAGAAAAGCAGAAACGGAGGGTAGACAACCTACTGTGACTGTTACACACTTTGAGACCTTCCTGCACAGTTTTCCGAGTGAGCAGAAGATAAAATTTCAGTTCCTGAGTACAAGCTTTTATAGTCTGGGCATACCTGTGACTGAAACGGACAGAATCTAAAAAAAAAGTACTACCACATGTCACCTCGCCACAGGGTAAGTATGCGACACCAAGGTAAGAGCGACCACTAAAAGGTCTGGCCGTAAAAAGGTAGCATAAGTAAGGTGTTAAATTGTCCGAGCATCCCGACTGACACACAATGGGCCAGGCGGACTCGACCAACTCGGATGGACACTGGACACCTGCGAAGTCATGAATATGCGCAATAGGGACTTACAACCTTAAGGAACACCAAGTTCCTACAACGTTTCCTTTGGTGAGATATGAGAGGGCAAAAATGACTTGTTTTTCATCATCATTGTAGATGGCTCTGTTGACATGGAGGTATCTTTTTATGGCATTGAGCCAGGATTCTCCCTTTTTGAGATCTCTATCATAATTGATTGGTACTCTGATATGGAGTCCAGTGGGTCGAATGGGGATGTTCTGTTCTTGGTTTCCCATTGGAAGGTTAAAGATTCATCCTAGTTGGGCAACAGATGTTGGTGAGGGTGGTGTGGGGATTCTAGGGATTGTTGCCTGGTAGGCAAGTTGGTGTGCGAGGTGGGTTGCTTCTGTGTTTCTTTGGTATAGTTCCTCGACTGTGGGTAAGGTCTCCTCGGGGTCTAGGTATTCTATGGGTTCTTCCTCTTCTGGGGTGGTGGTGAGGGAGTTTGAGGGGGAAGTTTCGATAGGTGGGTTATTTTGAAACTGGATAAAAATGAATGCAGGGATGGGGGGTCTTTGTTCTTTGGGAGGAATGGTAATAGAGTTACTGCGACAAAGGCAGACTCTTTAGAGGGGAAGCTAGTTCTTTTGTTATGCTTGGACTGGGTAGGTACAAGCATAAACTCAAGCTACAAGGATTGACTACAAGTCTGTATAGATGAGTAGCAGAGAAACTGCAAGTGAAGTGTAATGACTGCTGGAAGAGATCTGAGTGAGTGATCAAGCCAATGATGGTTGGATTGAGTAGAACTAGCTTAGAGATAAGAGTACATGTAGAACCCTATTTGTAGGATGTGGAATGGCACACAGACCATGTCTGTGTATGGTACATTGTATTATAAAAGGAAATGGGTAACCAAGTGTCATGAGGCAAAAGGAAAGAACAATGATTGCTAAATAGAGTAATACAGTTGTTAGAAGAAGAAGAACGATGGAAGAGAATTGTAACAGGGGACAAGGGGGACAGAGACCAATTGGGGATTAATGGGGAATGTCAGGGTCAACAGGTGATGTCAGGATTGGGTCAGAGCACTGAGGAAGAGGCTAGAGGGGCAAGGAACCTTGGTGTAGGACTTATGTGTCATGACTTGCTCAGGTCCAGTCCTTGTTGCAGAGGTATGAAGGAAGGAGATGAGTCCTCAAGGGGTACTTGCTCAGAGGGAGAGTAAAGGAGGTGGTGATGAGTGGAAGGGCTCAATCATATGGATGGGCTGGACAATTTGAATAACTGAACTAAGGTACAAAGGAGTGCTACAGGGATCTTATATACTAAGTCTGGATGAAGTCTGAAAGGAGAAACAAACTATGGGCAATGGTAAGTGAAAAGGAATGAAGCCTGAGGTGGGATTCATAGGGTGTAAGCAAGGAATGCTACAAATGAATAACTACACAAGGAATGGTCAATAGGGGACTCAATGGAAAGTATTCATAGGGTATGAAAGGGGGTAGCTGAGGCTGTTAGGCTCATAGGCTCATAATCTAAGATATAGGGGGTGAGGATGTACAGGAGAAGTTCAGAGAAGGCACTAAGGATGGGGGAAGGGTTGTAGCAACCAAAGGGGTATCAGAGGGCAGATGATGGGTCAGAGATGATGACAGGGGAACAGGATGGGATGCAGGAATGCTGCTGTAGAACAATGAAAATATCTCTTGTAGTTGAAGTGCAAGCAAGGAAAAGAAAAGAAAGAAGAAGGAACAAGTGATCATCCCAAAGGTTTCCAGCTGAGTTGGTTCTACAATGGTAGCCTTAACAAGGGAAGGCTGACCAAACCCAAGTGAAAAGAAAATGAGTCCAAGCAACTCCAAGTGCAACTGCATGGAAATAGGGGCTACCAAGCTGGGTGAAGTACCAGCCAGGTACCAGAAGAGAGAAGAAAGATAACAAAGGAAAGACCTATGGTTGTCACTTACTCTGGAGCTCTTCCAGATACTCACTGGTAGTCTCTTCTAAGTTGGAAAAGCTGTCCTATTAGGTGCCATGTACATGACTTTATAGTCCAGGCATACCCAAGACTGTATGAGAGGAACTAAAAAAAAGTGCTGCTGCCCAGTTCAATGGCCAAGGTCAGCTGCATAGGTAGGAAAGTAATACTAACACTACATAATGCAGGTAGTGGTGTGGTCCAAAATCCAACAGATCTGCCCAAGCAATACCATGCACACAGCCACACAGTCACCACTGCTGGGTCTCAGACAATCCTACTCAAATGGTCTAAAAATGCTCAGATGGGGGTTAGACTTGCCCACACAAGCCTACTAATGTGAAAGAATGTGAATATCAACTGAGACTTACTTCAAGTGAACTAAGAATGACCAGGCCATACTTGGCCAGTGATACTTGACCAACACAACTTGTTCAGGCAGGACACTCTTGACTCAGGACATCACTGGGCTCAACCAGGGACCTGTGGATGAAAAACTGGGAACCAGGGGTTTGTAACTATAGAGAGCCCCTTGCTCCTACACCACAGGGTTGCTTGGCTGAGGTCACAAGCCAGAGGGGGTGTGGAGGTTCCTAGTGTTACATTTACACCGGGTAGGTGATGACGTAGACCTTGGTCTTAAGGCGAGCTGGCGAAGAAGATATAAAGTGGAGCGAAAACCTAAGTTCTCAAGCTCAAAGATATAGATGTTGACCCAAGCCCAGTATTTGGGAAGATAGTCAAGTAGAGGATAAGATTGCCAGGTGTAGATACCAGCCAAGGTAGAATCAAGATACAGAGGGTAAGTATCTACCATGTAGCTCAAGGTAAAGAATAGTAAATGGCGAGTAATACTCAAGCCTAATGAAGAAGATGATTGGAGACCCAAGCCCATATTGGGAAGATAGTCTCAAAGAAGAATGCTCTTACCACTGAGCCAGTGCATAGTTTGACATCGTTGCAGATGAAAAGAAGAATGCTCTTACCACTGAGCCAGTGCATAGTTTAACATCATTGCGGATGGTCCTAGTGACAAAGACGTCCCATACCAAGCCTGGGTGGTAGGCATCCCAATGTTGACCCTTAGGTGGAGGGGACCTTGACCTTTCACTACACTTGCCTGGGCAAGACAGAGTATAGCCCTAGAAGACTAGGTAGAATCAAGATGAGGACTACGGTTACATGTGTGGTCCTTATATATGTAAAAGATGTGTGCACAGACCATGACTAAGTAAGGAAAGAATGCGCTGATTGGAAGATAAGAAGATAAGTGGTTGTATTGCTATTGGTTAGAATATTGTGGGATAAAAGAAGATGCGGGGATCAAGAATAGAAGTGTTGGATAATAGAAGAATAGAAGCATGACAGTGATTACCATGAGAGGCTTTGGATATGATTGTGGGAAAGAAGATCAAGAATAGTACTGGTTGAGCAGTAAAGAGTAGGCAAAGCCTAAAAGAGTAAGTATTGCTAACATATTTGATAAGGGTTAGCTAAGTAGAAGGAAAAAGATTGGTGATATAGGACGAGGATGAATTGTAACAAGCATACTTGGATCTGCCACCAACAGTCAGCTATTCATGCATCTATAAATCACTCATACTGAGTCCTATTATATTTGTACAACCACTACACATTCCAAATAAAGTGAGGAGCTAAAAGTGGATTGGTGAGAAGATGCAAGGCCCAGCCCTGCAGCAACATTGTATATAAATCAAATTCAAGGTCTTTCTTTTTGTGACAAATAGATATAACCTGATGTTTGATCTACATACAGGTGATGGCCTCAGTTAGTCAGTATGTGGCCAATGTATCAAATTTTTATACTTATAGAAGTCAACTGTTCAGCAGTGTTCTACCAGACTGAACACACATTAGCATAGCTTGTGAAGGTGAGCTTTGCACCAGCAGAGGTAATCTTCCAAATGATACACAGTAGGATTTCAACTTGTTCCTTGTTGAGTATGGCTTGATGGACAACTTTTGCAAACTTGAAGTCAGTTTCTAATTGGAAAGAATGCCAAGATTCTTCATCAATGATCTCAGAAACAGTAGCAGTATGAGTAAATGTAGAGAAATGGACAACATGAGGACTATAATGACTCTTTGGATGGTATTTCATTTTGAACAAGTTGAGAAGACCAAAAACAAAAGCCACTTCATCCATCATTGAAGCATCTGAGTCATTTCTTGATTCAGATCCTATTAAGATGGATTAGGGCACTTTATTGATGCTGAAAGGCACTTACTATAGGATCCTTCTTCAGAAGCAGCCATAGTAGGATTATCTGCATCAAATCCAGTATCAGTGGCATCATTAGCATCAATATATAGTTCAGATGGATTGGAAGGAAGACAGGAGAGCTTAGGAAGATAGGAGGGGACAAAAGGGGGATCACTTTCAGCAGTAGCCTGTTTTTGAGCTCATTGCTTTCTCTTTTCCTTATGAAATTCTGTAATAGATTAGGCCATGAAAATCCAGATCAATCTTTATCAACATAAACTCACTTTTTTGTTGAGCCTTGAGAACATGAGCTGCCACTTCTATGTACTATTCATCATCCTTTTTTTTCTCTTGCTTTCATAGGCAACTTTCCTGATGTGACCTAACCCTACATTTAGAGAATGTCTGCCCACAATATAAACAATTTACCTTTGTATTGTCAGTGATTATATATATGTCCCTTTGATTTGTCTTTGGGTATTATATACTATAAATGAGGGTAAAAGTGACCAGAACTAAGCTGGGTGGTGGGAGAGAAGTGAAGGAAGATGTGTGGGCATTTCAAGAGCACATACTAAGACTCACCACTTATAATCACATCAGAAGGTTATTAGAGTCCAAATAGGTCACTTACAATAGTCAATTTCTTAATGGAAGACTTTAGGCAGGTTATCAGCTCTTGTCATTGCATGTGCAAGATTATAAATCCAATAACATGGTCATATTTGTATTGCAAGTCAATTGGGGCTTGGATGTAACAAGTTCAAAGAACATCCCAATTTGACAGTCTTAAAAGTCAGTTACAGAAATGTCCAACACTATCAACTGGTAAGACCCATTATTATAGTGGCCCAAAGAAGTGTCCCTATTACAATCATCCTTCTTTTTCCTCTTTATCTCATAACTCATCCCTCTCATTATCTTTTAATCCCTTCATACTTGCTTACTGATCCTATAGATTGTATGCTCTTCTTTAGCCATTGCCTCTAGCTTCCACTTAGCCAGGTTCAATCCCTACTAGGTTGTCTACCATCTCTCAGTAATAAGGCTGCTGTGAACCACTCTGAGTAGACAAGAACATTTGACTCTTGTTTTCAAATTTTTACTTGTTCCTACTTAGATCAAGTGTAATAGCAGGCCCTTTATATAACAAGAGAACAAAGAAACAAAGTTGTCCTGGATCTGAGACTGACCCAGGAACAGTGAAGTACACAATATTGTAGTATAGAACAAAGTATCACTATAACAGCTGTTAATCCTCAAAAGTATTTATGTAGTCACAAAAACACAAAGAGAGTGAAACTGAAATGTATGAACAAATGTATGTGTAGCATAGGCTGAGCATATGCTTGCTAAATCCAACAGCCCTAATGTGATTTAATTCTATAATTGAGCTATAAAGCCCATTTAATGCCCCAAACATTTTAATAAACATATGATAGTGGACTATTAAGTGTCAATTACAGTGGCTTAAAAAACTGTCCAAATGAAATAATATCCTCTAACAATAATTAATTTTAAGTCTATATTATGAGTGTATGAAAAAGAGTATATACTCTTGGCTTTCTAATGATTCATGAATCAAAGAGTGCAATTGAGATCTGATAATCCAAAACCATGACTTATTCAGACAGTTTTTTGACTTTGCAAAAATCTGTAATCTAGTACTTGATATGACCTCCTTTGGCCTTGATAACTGTTTCAATTCTTCTAGGCATACTTTTTATCCATCTTTGACACTCTTTCACAGAAGTTCTTTCCCATTCCTCTACCAACCTATCCCATAGTTGATGAACTCCTACAGGTGCACTTTCAGACTTTTTTTAAGATGGTTCCAAGTGTGTTCAATAGGATTGAGGTCTGGAGACTGTGCAGGCCAATCAAGATGTCTGATTTCCTGCTTCTCAAACCATTTCTGAGCCTACTTGGAGGTATGCTTGGAACTATTATCCTATTGAAAGATAATATCACCTACTGAAATACCTGATTTTTTTATACTTTGTAGCAATCCTTCCTTCAAGATTGCCACATATTGGTTGGTATTCATTATTCCCTTTATCTCACTCAAAGCCCCCACCCCATTCCATCCTATGTAGCCCCAAACCATCAGTGAACCCTTTTCAAGTGTTACTATACCTTTAATCTTCCTAGCAGTTAGTCCCTCTTCTTGTCTTTTCCACACATACTCTTGTTCATCTGACTCAATTCTATTGATTTTGGTCTCCTCTGACCACATAAGTCTCTTTCAGTCCTCATCTGTCCAATGTTGGCACTTATAGGCAAAGGCTAGTCTTTTTATTTTGTAATTTTGAATATGTAAAGACATTTTCTTTTTTATCACAGCCATTAGTGAAGCTTCCTTGAGGGTATTCCTTACTGTTTGGGGGCAGACAGAATTATCAACTATGTTATTGATAAATTGAGTGGCCTGAACTACATCCTTGACTTTTCCAGTAATAATCTTTTAAATAGTAGCTCTTTTGTTAATAGGAGTAAGTTTGGAAGGATGACCACCTAGAAGCCTAGTTGTCTCTGGCTGGAGTTCCTGAAAGACTTGGGATACTGTAGACATTCCTAGGCCAGTTTAGAAAGCAATCTTCCTAGAGGTAAGGAAAGAAAGATAATATTGTTCTTTTAAGAAGATAAGAGAGGTTCTATGATAGTGATGGGAAAGTTAATATGCAATGGTGTGTTTATATATGATGTCAGATACTTAGTTACATAATGAGGACATAACAAAACCCTTATAGTGTATGTAATTGCATTACAGAATGGTAGAATCCAATATATATAATCAAAAACAAAAGTCAAAAAACTATTTAAATAAGTCATGATTTTGGATTGGCCACCATTCCATCAAATCTTAATCATATTCTTCAATTCATGGATCATTAGAAAACCAAGGATATATACCTTCTTTTATATACTTATAATATAAACTTAAAATTTATTGTTGTTACAGGATACTATTTTTAGTAAAAAACCTACAAATATTCAGACAGTTTTTTGAGCCACTATAGATAGTAGGAAATGATTTTACAACAGTTTGCATATTTCTACAAACAGTACATAATTGAAAGTCATGTCTCAAAAAGAACTAAATCAGGACCCTGAATGCATCTAAGAAATATATGGATAAGTAAACATGGTTAGTTTTGTTCCATTACTTCCATCATACCTGACTTGTCATCCTCTTATGCCATGCCTTTTAGTATCCAAGCTGATGTAGAATAACAAAAATAAATGAATATAAGAAGATGTGAGCAAGTTGGCTTGTTCCAAAGGATTTCAGCTGGATTAGGTCCAGTCCAGATACACAAATTTTACTTCAGCTAGTTAATGTTAGCTCATACATTCACTTGATTGCCTACAACACCCCAGGCTATTTCAGATTACATGATTGATGCCCACTGATTGACTGACTGAGATTGACTGACTGATATCAGCACTGATAACCATCTACTTCTTCCAGTCACCCATGGATGTCAAAGCACAACTCTCTGTCTACTATCTGTGCCACCAATGTCTGATCATGTTACTTTCAACAGTCATTCTACATGTATTGTACTACTACCAGCTCCTCTTTCTGTCTCAGCACAAACGAATCCCATACCATACATTTATCTTGATAGAGGAGGGTTGGATTATGGAGCTACTCAATGGACATCCCAACTAAATCAGGACAAGTCTTAGCATCAACCACAAAGTTTTCAATGCACTTGTCCAGGTGTTGATGCAAAACAGGTTTACATGTTCACACTGTGAGATCTCCATTGTGCAGTAACTCAGTATATTTCTCTACACATGAATCACAGGTCTCAGCTTGTGACATGTGGCAGAGAGGTTCCAGCACTCACCAGATATGATAACTAGGTGAGAATCATGCCACTAGAAATAAGAATGAAAAAGAAATACAAAAAACATACCTAGATATTTCAAGTGAATGCTTGATTTTTTTTCATCAGCCCTGTTCTACACATTGAATGTCCAGCTACCAACTGTGAACATGCCCATCTCCCAAAAAATCACCAGCAATCCTCATTTCTGATACTTTTTGGACTGCATTGGTATGATAGATGGCACCCACATTCAGACATTCATACCAGTCGAGGAACATGCCAATATGCGAAATAGAAAAGGGTTTTTGTCACAAAACTGTCTTTTTGCATGTAATTTTGACTTACTATTCATATATGCATTGACAGGATGGGATGGTGCCACAGTGGATGCAATGTTATAGCATGATGCACACTTGAATGACCTATGGGTGCTGAAGGGGCAGTACCTTCTTGCTGATGCTGGTTTTGGTGGGTGTGATGCCCTTCTCATTTCATATCGCAGTGTGCAGTATCATCTGAAAGAGTGGCATCAAGGAAATTCACAATGAGTAAGAAATGATACCATGATGTTGATGTAGGAGCCAGAAGCTCACTTCAGTTGTAAGTCCCATTTTGCATGATTTCCAGTGTTCTAGGTTGCCTGGTGTCCACTGCATGAAGTACCGAGCCAAGCTGAGCAAGTCCGAGTCTGTCTGAGCTGTCTGGCCTAGTCTGGTCGACCGGATCCGATGGTATCAGCCCAGAATGTCAAACCGGACGGTTCTGTTGATAGGAAACAGTTTGTTTTACCTCCTTTCACCCATTTGCACTTAGTCCGACCAGTTCTACCACATTCCCTTTTGTCACACTTCGTTTTGGTGCCCCTAACTCGGACCTAGACCCACAGAGTGGTCGGGTACATTTGCACCCTTGGACCCTTGATATTAGGGTCGGACCTTTTCGTATTTACATGCCAGACAGTGCTGCTTCGATGCCCAGTGCATGTGGCTAGCATTTTATTAGTTTTTCCTTGTTGACAGTCTCAGGTATGCCCAGACTATAAAAACTATGTATGGACTACCTAATGAAAAGTTTTCCCCCTTCAGAAGAGACCACCAGTGAGTGTCTGGGGAAGCTCAACAGTAAGTGACCACTGTAGGTCTTTCATCTATCGTTTTTCGTATCGTTTTCTGCCCAGCTGGTACTTTGTCCAGTCTGGAGGCCCCTATTTCCATGCAGTTGCACCTGGAGTCACTTGGACTCATCATATTTTGGTCGGGTTGGACAGTCTTCACTTGGAAGACTTAGCTCTCAGTGTTCTTCCTTGTCTAGACTACTTCCATTAAGCAGATTGAGTTGGAACCCTTTGGGACAATCACTCACCCCTTCTTCTTTCTTTCACCCACTTGCATTAGGCTCTCCCTTGGAGTAGCTGCAAGATATATTTTTGTTGTCTTACATTGAGCAAAGTACTCACTGTACTATTTGTGTTGAATAGCCCTTAGAATAAAGAAGAGTTGTTCAACCTCTGACATGCTGGCCTTCAAAATGCAATTGAGTGCAGTTTTGGTATTCTAAAGCATCAGTGGTGGATCCTGTTGCTACCCCTGGAGTTTAGTATAGAGATCCAAGCAAAAATACCAGCAGTGCTATGCACAATCCACAACTTCATCCAAACTCAAACCCTGGATGCCTTGTTTGCTCCAGAATACCATGGATTCAACCTGGAAGGGGTCAACAAAGATGATGACACAACAATGTTCAGAGTTTATGGAGATGGTACAGCTGATAGTGCCAAGCAGTGGAGGGCAGATCAATGTTGTGATAATATTGCAGAAACAATGTGGCAAGACTATTGCATAGAGTTATATGCGAGGGGAGTACATATATGATATGAAAATACCTATAACCACTGAGATGGGGATCATGTATGTAGCCATTGGGAGTGTACTTTTAATATTCCATATTCTGAGCTGCTGCCTTATGATCTTTCCTTGCCTGAATTGAGTCCAAGGCATTTTTGATCCATACTTCACATGAAGCATGATCAAACCTAAGGAAAAACATCACCTTCATCTTGTTTATCAGATTGCTCATGTACTTGGCAAGATTGTTGTTTTGCACTGGTGTGAGATTGAATGACATAAGGAGATTGGCAGCTTGCTGTAGAAGCAAGAAGCTCTCTATGGTTACAAACCCCTAGTCTCCAGCTTTTTATTCACAGGTCCTTGGTCAATTCCAGCGATGCCCCGAGTCAAGAGTGTCATGCCCAAGTCAGTCACATCGGTCAAGTAGCACCAGCCAAGTATGGTCTGGCAGTTTCTAGTTCTCTTGCAGTAAGTTTTAGTTACTATTCACACCAGTTCACATTAGTAGACTTGCATGGTCAAGTATGAACCGAGTCCGAGCACTTAGGTAGTCCAAGTCGGACCATCCAAGGCCCAGTAACAGTGATCATGTGGCTGCACACACAGTGTCACTTGGACAGATTTGTTGGGCTTCAGGCTAAGCCGCTACCTGCATTTTGTAGTCTTAGTAGTACCTTCTTACCTACACAGTTGGCCCTTGTCATCAGACCGGGTGGCAGTACCTTTTTTTTAGTTTCTCTTGTACAGTCTCAGGTGTGCCCGGACTATAAAGCCATGTACATGGCACCTAATAGGGAGCCTTTTTCCCACTGAAAAGAGACTACTAGTGAGTGTCCAGGGAAGCTCAGAGTAAGTGGCCACCATAGGTCTTTACTTATATTCTCTTTCTTTCTCCTGTATGCACCCAGCTGGTACTTTGTCCAGTCCAGAGGCCCCTATTCCTGTGCAGTTGCACTCGAAGTCACCCAGACTCATCTTTTTCTTCACTCAGGTTGGTCAGCCCTCCTTTGTTAAGTCTACCTTTGCAGAACTAACTCAGCAGGAAACCTTTGGGACGATCACTTGTTCCCTTCTTCTCTTTCTCTTCTTTGCTTGCACTACGGCTTTCCCTTGAAGTTCTGCCGCAAGATATATTTTTGTTGTCCTACATCACTCAATATACTCCTTGTCACCAGAGGTACCAGTGCTGGATGCAGGCACTGCTGGAGTGGGCAGACTCAGAATGGGCATGTCCATTTTGTGAGACATTTCTTCAACTGCATGCTGTTACGCTTGGACTGTGTAGGTATGAGCGTAGACTCAAACTACAAGGATCGACTATTCGTCTTAGAGACGAGTAGTGGAGGGACTAGGAGTGAAGCGTAGTGACTGCTTGGAAGAGATCCGAGCGAGTGTTCAAGCCAATAGAGGTTGGATTGAGTAGAACTAGCTTAGATATACAAGTACATGGAGAACCCTAGTTATAGGATACAGAATGGCGCACAGACCACGTCCGTGTATAGTACATCGTATTGTAAATGGAAAGCCAAGAACAAGTGTAGTGGTACAAAAGAAAAGAACAAGGGTGACCATATATGGTGTCGAACGTTATGGAGGGTGAAACATAACATTAGCTCCTCGTTAAGATGAAAATTCCATTCTTTTCAATCCCTAATCCCTCGAAGTACGAGCTCATCATCGTCCTCCTCTCCTGTGATGTCGTCACTTCTGGTCAAGTGAGGGGGAATATAATTGCCAGGGAGATCTTCCCGAAAAGGGGATGGAGGAGAGAGAGGTCTTGCCACATATATCGTGTCCTGATGGTCCATATAGATGTGGAACGGAACATCTTCATCATTGTCCAACATTTGTTGAATTCTTAATGCATGTTGTTGGACCATATGTTCTGCCAGTTCCCATAGCCCTTGAATGGTTAACCTTTGAAGCTCAACTGGATCGATAGTCGGTTCACTAGTGGTGGGAGTGGAGTGGTAAGATGGAGGGGGAGTAGGTGAGGAAGGGCGTTCAGGGGCCGGGGTGATAGGATTAAAAGGTAAGTGGGTGATAGGGGCGGCTGGTGAGTATCTAGGAGAGGGAGGAATATTCTCATCATTTTCCTCAACAGGTTCATCTTCAGGGTCAGACAGTGATCCCCAGAGAGTGGGTGGTGCATCTGGAGTTGGAGAGTTAGGAGTAGGGGTAGTAGCTTGTGTAGTTGCTTCAGATAGGTGAATGTGGTCCATTGGGGGTATTGGACGAGGAGATGGAGAGGTGTTGACAGCTGCATATCGATATTGTCGAATCGTTTGAGGGTGACCTCTGAGATATGGGTGATGTCGGGAATGGGGAGAAGGGGGAGAATTGGATGAATCAGAAGACACAGAAGATGACGACGACCTTCGACCTGCTCTGTAAGACCACCGAGGGCATTGATGACAATTCCCTAGAGTATGACCAGGAGCCCATTGGCGACAAGCAGGGCATCTATACTGTCTACAGTGGGGTTGGTTGTGACTTGTACGATGACAATATAGACAGGCTGCCCAGTAACGATAATGAAATTCAGGAAGAGGGGGGTCGTCTTGGTTTATCAGGTCATTGGCGGATAGGTCCAGAGGTTCATCAGTGATTAGCCCTTGGGGTAGGACTTGATTGGAAGTACCCATTTCTCTGAGTACCCCGTCTACCGCAGATAAGGTGTCTTTGAAGTGGAGTTTCCCCATTAGGGTGAGGAGTTGCTGGTGGACCTGGAGATCAGCGGTCTGCATAAGAGTAAGGGCTGGGGATAAGTCTGGTTGGTTGGAGAGTAATCCTGTGATGGCAAGGAGGTGATTTCGAATGGCCATATGACTGGTGTAGAGTTTGATTATAGTAGTGAAGACTGAGGAAGGATGTAAGATTTTTTCCATAGGGAATTTGAGTCGGGGATCAAGCATTGCAACATCTAGGATTGCGAATTCTTCTTCCGTAATGTCATGTTGCAACTGTCCATGGGTGAAGAACGGGAAGCGTTCGATTGGGAAGGGGCATTCAGCGGGATGGTCAGGAAGGGGAGCAGGGAAGACAGGGATGTCGTTGGTGGCAGGAGGGGTGTTAGGTACTGAGGATGCAAAGTCGTTGTTATTGAGTTCAAGAGACATAGTGAATGTTGGATATCCGGGTGATGGTGTTTATGAGGATGGAGTTATTGGCGTTGAAGAGACTTTTTGTAGTCTTGGAGAATTTCAGGAGCCGATTGGAGCTCCATCTCAGGTAACCAGGAATCTTCATTAGCCAAGTATCCTTTCCAGCGGATCAGGTATCTCCATCGGGTGTTTGTTCCTTGATGATGGATTATCTTTTTGATTTCGTAATGTTCTTCATCATCAATAAGTTCTGGGGGTGGATTAGGGAAGTTTCTGCCATGTATGGTATTTTCTTTGTAAGGGGAGAGAAGAGAAGCGTGGAATGTGTTGTGAATTTTCCATGACTGTGGGAGTTGGAGCTTGAATGTGACAGGAGAGAGCTCTGTGATTAAGAAGGGTCCTTCTCATTTTGGAGAGAATTTCGGGTTTGGGAGAAGCCGTTTCAGGTTTCGGGCTTCCAGCCACACCTTATCCCCCTTTTTCAATTGAACCACTCTTCTGAACGTTCAGGTTTTCATGACTTGTCTGGCTAAGTCATGGGCTGCCAGGGCTTCTGTTCTAGCCATATTCAGAAATTTCAGTCGTTCTTCCAGGGCAGGTATGGTGGACGAGGGAAGGGTAGAGGGGAGGGATTGTGGTTCGTACCCCATCATGAGATAGAATGGGGATTGGTGGGTGACAGAGTGGGGGTGGTGGTTGTGAGCGAATTCAGTGAATGGAATTAGTTCCGTCCATGAGGAGGGGTTGTTTCCACAGAAGATTCGAAGGTATGTTTTGACTTCTTGATTTACTCACTTTGTTTCTCCATTGGATTGTGGGTGATAAGCCGTGGACAGAGATAGCTGATATCCTAGGAGTTTTCCTAGTTCTTTGACAAAGGAGGATGTGAATTGAGGTCCATGATCAGATATTACTTTGTCATATAGTCCGAATCTTTTGTAAACCTTTTGTAGGAAGAGTGCAGCAATTCCTGCAGCATCCACTGTTTTCTTAGTTGGACATAGGATTACCCCCTTTGTAAGACCATGGTTGACCACGACCAGTAAACTATCAAAACCATTGGACAGGGGAAGGTTGGTGATGAGGTCACAGGAAATGTTCTGGAAGGGTTGCATGGCTGTCGACAGTATGGGGATAAGTGGTGTTGCGGTAGGATGGGTGTTCATTTTGTTTTGTTGGCAAATGGCACACCCTTCTACGTATTTTCACACAAACATAGCCAATCCTGGCCACCAGTATTCTTGGGAGACCAACTGTCAGGTTTTAAGGTTGCTGGGATGACCTACAGTAGGGTGATCATGGCATAGAGAAACAATTTGTTTGCGAAGATCAGGGGGGAGGTAGGTCCGATTTTGGTATGACAAGATACCATTATAGAAACGCCAATCGGAGAGCCAGGAGCAGAATTTTGCAGGGAGTTCTCCCAGAAGGGAGTGGAGAGCGTCAAGGACTAGCGGATCTGAGAAGGAGGAGGATGTGATTTTTTCTAGGAGTTCTTTGTCAACAAGGTTAACAAATACTTCAGGTGGAAGAAGGGTAATGTTTTTGTTGTCCTTGTCTTCTTTGGGGAAATGATCCAGTCTTTGGGATAGAGCATTGGGTGCTCCAAGGAGTTTCCCCGCGACATGAGTGAAACGAAGGTCATATTCAGATAAATCCAAAAGCCATCATGCTTGTCTACGGTTGAGTTTTTGGGGTTGTCAGAAGTAGGTGAGGTTTTTGTGGTCGGTGAAGACTTGGACTGGATGGGGGGATCCTTGTAGATAGTGACGCCATGACTTGAGTGCTCTCATTACAGCTAGGAGTTCTCGGTTGTATATATCATAGTTCTGTTCTGCCAACCCAAAGGTCTGGGAAATGAAGGCACAAGGTTACCATTCTCTGTTCTCGTTGGTCTGCAGGAGGACTCCTCCCAATGCATATTTAGAGGCATTGGTGGCGACAGTGAATGAAGATGACAGGTTGGGCATCCGAAGTGTCAGTTCTTTGACAAAACATTCTTTGAGAAGGTTAAAGGACATTTGTGTTTTATTCATCCAAGACCATGGGTGATTCTTCTTTGTTAGATCAAGGAGGGGTCATGTGATGTTGGAGTAATTTGGAATGAATCGTTGGTAGAAGTTGGCAAAACCAAGGAATGAGTGAACTTCCCGTACATTAGCCGGTGTGGGCCATTCCTTGATTCCTTTTACTTTTACAGGGTCCATAGCCACTTCCCCTGGTCGGATGATCATTCCTAAGTATTCCACCTGGGAGGCTGCGAAGGTGCATTTTTCCAGCTTCAGACATAGGTCTAATTCTTTCATCCGTTGAAGGACTCTTTTTGTCTGTTCTTCATGCATCGTTGCATTCTCTGAGAAGATTAAGAGGTCATCCATGTAAATGATTAGCCATCCTTTGGCTATCAGGTCCCTAAAGGAGTCGTTCATAAATCTTTGGAAGGTGGGGGGGGAGTTTGTGAGGCCAAAGAACATTACTGTGGGCTCAAAAAGCCCTTTGTGAGTGATGAAGGCTGCTTTCCATTGGTTCCCTTCTTTGATTTGGACGTTGTTGTATCCCCATCGTATGTCAAATTTTGTGAATAGCTTAGCGTTTTTCAATTTGTCGACGAGGTCGGAAATTAGGGGAAGGGGGTATGCATCTTGGACGGTATGTTCATTTAGGTACCTATAGTCTTGACAGGGGCAGAGTCCATCATCTTTCTTCTTCACGAAAAAGAAAGGGGATGCTTGTGGGGACTTCGAGGGTCTGATTTTTCCAGTATGAAGGTTTTCTTCCATGAAATCATCAGCGGCCTTGCGTTCATCAGGAGATAATGGGTACAGCTTCCCAATTTTTGGGACAAAGGTTTCATCCAGGTTTATGGCATGGTCATATGGTCTGGTTGGAGGAATATGGTCGGTAGCTTCTTTTGTGAAGATGGATGCATATTGTGAATATTCCAGGGGTAAGACAGGTTTTAATTTAGTTGCCGATGCTTCCTGGGCTAACACGGTGGCGGTGGTTACTTTTCATACCAGTTTTTCCAGTGGTTGGGCTAGAAACCTGGGTCCTACTTTTATAATTTGGTTGATGGAGTATTGTCTAACTTCTTTTTCCATGTTTTCTGAGGGTAAATCCTTTCCTAGATATCAACATATTCCTTCGATGGCTATCCCATCAAAGTTTCTATGTTTTGGTGGGGGGTAGTCTTTTTTAAGAGGAAGATACGATGATTGGTTTTAAGGTATCCTGCTCGTCTTGCCATGTGAGAGATGGAAAGCTTGACAGACTTGTCAATTTTTTCTTGAAGATGGATGATTCCTCTCTGCCAGTCAATAGCAGGATTTGCCACTTGAAGCCAGGGGTGTCCTAATATAACATTCTCTTTTCCTGCATTCATGACGTAGAATCGGATTCTTTGGGTAATGCTTCCAATTTTGACATACAGGGTAGCAACTTCGTTGCATGTAGTATTGTTGGTTCGATCAGTGTTTCGAATAAGGATTGGTTGTGGAGGTTTCTTTATGGGTATTTTGTTCCTTTTTACAAAGTCTTTGTCAATGCAACAGATTTGTGCACCGGAGTCGACGAGGGCTGTGGTGGTGACAACTTTTAGTGTTTGTACCGAGGTGATAAGGTCAAGGGAGATGTATAGGGAGTGGGGTTTTATTTCAGTTTGTGGTACAGTTACATGATTTATGGAAGCTACTTGCGTCTTAAGCGGCTTCCTTGTCAAAAATCCTGGTCATAAGTCTTGTTCAATTGTTCCCAGGTGGTGGCTCCTTCTCTAAGGATTCTTCCTACAGTGACCTCTTCTTTGACTTCTTCTATGGTAGCGGTGGTGGTGGCCACCTTTTTGGCTGGAAGTCGTTTGTCTGATCTAGGGGGAATGGGAGGTGGTCCAGTGCAATTTTTGGCCATGTGGCCTTTCTGTCTGCATCGGAGGCAACGTCCTTCTTTAAAGCAGCATTGTCACTCTTCTGGGGTAAGTTTTGGGATGCGTTCTAATTTATTGACGTCCATTGCATTGGGATCTCTTGGAGTTCGAGGAGTGTTTGGAGAGGGTCTAGTGGAGGGGTGTCCTTTGGCTATCCCCATGGCGAGCTTCTCCTGGTTCCACATCTTTACTGTTTTCTTGTACCAGGCATCGGGAGTGTCAGGGACAGTGTCGGTTGCATAGATTCTTTTCATGAGCCAAGTGGGTATTCTTTGCCTGAAGTATCTGCAGACAGTGGGGTGATGAGCTGCGTCCGAGAGTTGTATTAGCAACTCTCATTTTGAATTCGCTAATATATTCCTCAAGTTGTTCTCCTCGAGTTATCTTGGTGGTGGTAAGCCACGTTCTGGCTTGTTCTTCGGCATCTTGGGTTATGAACGAGGCCCTAAAATCTGTTCAAAATTGGGCCATAGTTCTGAAGTTTGGGACTGCTCTGGCTGTGGCAGCTACAGTTCTAGTGTCTGCCCATCTCAGGGCATTTCCTTTGGTAAGGTACGAAAGGGCAAAGATGACTTGTTTTTCATCGTCATCATATATAGCTCGGTTGATGTGGAGATATTGTGCTACTGCGTTCAACCAGGATTCTCCCTTTTTGAGGTCTCCATCATAGTTGGTGGGAACTCCTATCCTGAGTTCAATGGGTCTGATGGGTATATTCTGTCCTTAATTCCCCATGGGTAGATTGAAGATTCATCCTGTTTGGGCGACGGGTGTAGGTGACGGTGGGGTGGGAGCTCTGGGGATTATTACTTGATGGGCAAATTGGTGTGCAAGTTGGGTTGCTTCAGCATTTCCTTGGTGTAGTTCTTCTACTGTAGGTAGGGTTTCTTCTGGGTCTAGGTATTCCAAAGGTTCTTCCTCTTCTGGAGTAGGAGAATTGGAGGGGGAGGTTTCAACAGGTGGATTGTGTCGAAATGTGGAAAAGATAGATGCAGGGATTCAGGGGCATTGTAGGAGCCAGAAGCTCGCTACAGTTGTAAGTCCCATTTTGCATGATTTCCAGTGTTCTAGGTTGCCTGGTGTCTGCTGCATGAAGCGCTGAGCCAAGCCAAGCAAGTCCGAGTCCATCCAAGCTGTCT